>SJYC01115369.1:0-48323 GCA_006408675.1 Madoqua kirkii | reverse complement strand
TTCAGGTTTAGCAAGAACCTTGCTGTCAGGTTAGCCAGAATTCCCACCCTCAAAATCTAATTATCCTGATATTTGATCAAAGTCCTCATCTCCTATCACATTCCAGGTAATATCTGATCACTTTGGCCTGCCTTCAACAAGAATCCTATTAGGGCAGTTTAACAAAGAAGTACTTTATTACTATAGAGGGTTTAATGAGTGCAATAAGATACAAAAAGAAAATAAATAAAATTAAAGATTGTATAAAAGAAAGAAAGAAATATTATTATTCATAAAAACATGACAATATAAATATAAAATACCAAAAAAACTATAAATAAATTTGAAAATAAATAAATTTTACAAGATTTCTGATTACAAAGTTGATATGTAAAACATAATTGTATTTCTACATTCTAGTAACAGAATCAAAATTTACAGATTTTAGTATCAGTTCAGTTCAGTTCAGTTGCTCACTTGTGTCCAACTCTTTGTGACCCCATGAATCGCAGCACGCCAGGCCTCCCTGTCCATCACCAACTCCGTATACATACCCTTAAAATATATCAATACTTAGAAATAAATCTAATTTTTAAATGGGCTAGATCACTACATAGCAAAGCACAAACATTACTAAAAGAAAATTAAAGAACTAAAGAAACAGAGGTTATACCAAGTTCACTGATTAGAAGATTCAATATTCTAAAGGTTAATGTATTGATTTGCTTCTAACAAAAATTCCATGGCAATTGAGGAGATGATTATGAAAATTAAAAGTATTAAGAATAATGAATACAGTTCTAAAGACGACCAAAGTTGAATGACTTACATAACATATACCAACTTTTATAAAATCACAGTTCTAAGTGTGGTAGTGGTGATAGGACAGACAATAAAAAAGAAAAAGAAGAGACTTCAGAAGCAGACCCACCCATACACAGACTTCTGATTTATCACAAAGTTAGCCTACGAAACTCAGGGGAAGAAGCATATAAAATAACAGGACCCATTTCCTCACACCATATACAAAAATCAGTTTTAGATGCATTAGAGATCTAATTGTGGTAGATGAAACAGTAACACGGGAGATAAGATAAAATAATAGCTTTACTCGGAGTAGGCAAGAATTTCCTGAATAGGACACTGTGCTTAGTCGTTCAGTCGTGTCCAACTCTTTGTGACCCCATGGACGGTAGGTAGCCCTCCGGCTCCTCTGTCAATGGGGATTCTCCAGGCAAGAATGCTGGAGTGGGTTGCCATGCCCTCTTCCAGAGGATCTTCCCAACCTGGGAATGAAACCCTGGTCTCCAACCCAGGTCTCCCTCATGGCTCAAGTCACGAGAGAAGCCAAAGAGAACACAAGAAACAGTAATAATAATACAAGAAAATACAAACAAAATGACTTCATTAAAGATTCCTTAGAGACTGAAAAGTCAAACCACAGAGCTGGAAAAGATATATGCAATACAAGCATCTAGCTAACTTTCAGAATTTATAAAGAACTCCTGAAGGCTGTGAGTAAGAGGAAAAAAACAACAAAATAGAAGCAAAAGACTTGTCCAGCCATTAATCAAAAGAAATTGACCAATTAACTCCTATAAGGTGTTCAAAATCCTTAGTCATAAGAGAAATGCAAAATAGATACAATAAATTACCACTAGGAAGCCACAAAGTGAGCTGAAACTTAATTTAAAAAAAGAAAATGACCATACAAACTGCTGGCAAAGACACAGAGCAAACAGAATCCTTACACAATACCTATGGAAATAAAAATTCTTAGTCACTTTGGAAAAACTGTTGGCAGTAACAACTAATGCTGAATATGCACACGACTTAGTCACAGCAATTTCACTTCTAGGTATGTGCCAGTGAAGATGAATACATATATATTCATCAAAAGACATATACAGGTATAAAGACAGGTATAAAAGTATTATTCACAGTAGCCTCCAAACAACAATCTAAAAGTTGGTTGAAGCAAGAACAAATAAATTATATTACAGTCATACAATGAAATACCCTGCAGCAATAAACATGAGCTAATACTTCATGCAATAGTGGAAGTATTTCATAAACCAAACAGGCAAGGAAATCCAGACTGAAAAAAGTTAATGTTAAAGGATCCAGTTTACTTTAACCTAAAGAAAAAGGAAAATTATTATATGGTGATAGAATTCAGAAGCTTGATTACGTTCAACAGGGATGATGAGCAAAATGATTAGGAGGGGCAGGAGAGAGAACTCAAGGACAGAGGACAATGATTATGTTCTATGTCTTAATTTAAGTTTTGACTATGCGGATAACATTCACTTAGGACAAATCATAAAAATCTACACTAAAATTCTGTGCATTTTACAATATACTTTTAATTTTTTTAACTTTATAAAACATCAAGATATCAACCCCACACCTGTCAAATGGTTGTTATGAAAAAGTCTATAAATAACAAGCATTAGAGGGGGAAGGTAGAGAAAATGTAAATTGGTATAACCATTATGGAAAACAGTATGGAAAGTCTTCAAAAAGCTAAAAACAGATCTGTCATATGATCCAGCAAAGCCATTCAGGGGTATATATCCAAAAAAAATGAAACACTAATTTGAAAAGATACATTAACTACCGACATTCATAGTAGGTTTCCCTGGTGGCTCAGTGGTAAAGAATCCGCCTGCCAAGCAGGAGACTAGGGTTGAATTCCTGGTTCAGGAGATCCCCTAGAGAAGGAAGGCAACCCACTCCAGTATTTTAGCCTGGGAAATTCCATGGATAGAGGAGCCTGACAGACTACAGTCTATGGGATTGTAAAAGGCTCAGACACGACTTAGTGACAAAACAGCAAGAAAATGTTCACAGCAGCACTATTTACAATAGCCAAGATACAGAAGCAACCTAAGTGCCCATCAACGGATGAATGGATAAAGATGTGGAACATACATACAATGGAACATTGTTGTTTGGTCGCTAAGTAGTGTTCAACTCTCTGAGACCCCGTGGACTGCAGCACACCAGCCTTCCCTGTCCTTCACTATCTCCTGGAGTTTGTTAAATTCATGCTCATTGAGCAGTCATGCTATCTAACCATCTCATCCTCTCATTTCACATCAGGTGGCCAAAACATTGGAGCCTCAGCTTCAGCATCAGTCCTTTCAATGAATATTCAGGGTTGATTTCTTTTAGGATTCATTGGTTTGATCTCCTTGCAGTCCAATAAACTCTCAAGAATCTCCTCCAGCACAATTTGAAAGCATCAATTATTTGGTGTGCAGCCTTCATTTTATGGTCCAACTCTCACATGCAAACGTGACTACTGGAAAAGCCATAGCTTTGACTATACAGACTCTTGTGAGCAGAGATGTCTCTGCTTTTTAACATGCTGTCCAGGTTTGTCATAGCTTTCCTTCCAAGGAGGAAGCATCTTTTAATTTCATGACTGTGGTCACCATCTGTGATGATGCTGGAGCCCACGAAAATGAAATCTGTCACCGCTTCCACTTTTTCCCCTTCTGTTTGCCATGTAGTAATGGAATAGAATGTCATGATCTTAGTTTTTTTTAATGTTGAGTTTCAAGCCAGTTTTTTCATTCTCCTTTTTCGTGTTCACCAAGAGGCTCTTTAGTCCTCTTCATTTTCTTCCATTAGAATGTTTTCACTTACATATCTGAGGTTGTTGATATTTCTCCTGGCAATCTTGATTCCAGCTTGTGATTCATCCAGCCCAGCATTTCACAAGATGTCTTCTGCAAGGAGATCCAATTAGTCCATCCTAAAGGAAATCAGTCCTGAATATTCATTGAAAGGACTGATGTTGAAGCTGAAACTCCAATACTTTGGCCAGCTGATGCAAAGAACTGATTCATGTGAAAAGACCCTGATGCTGGAAAATACTGAAGGTGGGAGAAACAGAGGATGACAGAGGATGAGATGGTTGGGTAGCATCACCGACTCAATGGCCATGAGTTTGAGTGAACTCCGGGAGTTGGTGGTGGACAGGGAGGCCTGGCGTGCTGCAGTCCATGGGGTTGCAAAGAGTTGGACACAACTGAGCAACTGAACTGAACTAAACTCATTCTGCATATAAGTTAAACAAGCAGGGTAAACAGTATATAGCCTTGTCATACTCCTTCCACAATTTGAAACTCATCTGTTGTTCTATGTCCAGTTCTGATTGTTGCTTCTTGACTTGCATACATATTTGTCAAAAACAAGTAAGGTGGTCTCGTCCTCCTATCTCTTTCAGAATTTTCCACAGTGTGTTGTGATCCACACTGTCAAATGTTTTAGCATAGAACAAGTAGATGTTTTTTTCTGGAATTCCTTTGCTTTCTCCATGATCCAGCAAATGTTTTCAATTTGATCTCTGGTCCCTCTGCCTTTTCTAAATCCAGTTTGTACATCTGGAAGTTCTCGGTTTACATACTGCTGAAGCCTAGTTTGAAGGATTTTGAGTGTAATCTACAATGGAATACTACTTAGACATAAAATAGGATGAAATTCTGCCATTTGCAACAACATGGATGGACCTAGAGGGCATTATGCTTAGTGAAATATCAAAGAAAGACAAAATGCTGTATTTTATCACTTACATGTAGAAGCTAAAAAACAAAGCAAATGAATGAATACAAGAAAACAGAAACCAACTTACAGAGGGAACGAACTGGTGGTTGCCAGTGGGGAGAGAGAAGGGAGAGAGGGCAAAACAGGTATAGGGGCTAAAAGGCACACACGACTATGTACAAGACAAAAAATCCACAGGGATACATTGTACAGCCGAGGGAAACACAGCCATTATTTATAGCAACTTTAAGTGGCATATAGTCTACAGGAATATTCAATCGGAATAGCTGTACACCTGAAACTAATAAAATAATAAAATACTGTAAATCAACTTTACTTCAGTTTTAAAGTATTATAAAGTTAAATTAAATCAGCAAGTGTTTAAGTTTAAATCTGCTTGTATAGACATAGAAAGATAATAGCAAGTGAAAAGAGTCCATTTTAGGACCATCCCTATAATATAACCTATGAGAAAAAGTAAACTTACAAAGAATAACGTGTGCAAATCTGAAAGAACGTCCTGTTTACAGTGAAGGCTATGTGTGATGATGAGACTTGCAAAATCTACATTTTTTAGAATTTTAGTTTTCTTTCACAACAAGCACAATTAATTTACTGATTGGGATTTTTTTTAAGCTTCTGAAAAGCTGTTTAGGTAAGTGAGGACTGGAAGTGAATTGTAATTGAAATAAAGGCATAGCATCAAGAGACATTTAGTATTAAACAATAATTTGACTTTGTTTCTTTTGCCTTGAAGAATGTCTGAACACCGGAAGTGAGAAAAGACTCTGAATGTCTGCAATGTTTCAAGTCAGTGTCAAAATTGCTTATTTTAGTCCAATGTCAAAAAGTAAAGGGCTTATTCACATCTCTATGGCGTCTCTCCACTTTTCTTCCAACCCTTTTCTAAATGCTATATTTTCACCAACTTTATTTCCCTCCAAAGTCTTCTGTATTTTCCCCCTCAGGAGTAGAATGTATTCTGCCATATTACCTTCAATTACCATCTAGTAATTTATGAAATTACTCAGCATCATACCTGCAGTATTTCAGTCAGGCCCCATTACATTGTAATGAGGTTTGATTTAACATGGTCATTATAAATGCTGCTAAAGGTTAATAGGGAAAAAAAAGTTTCATTCCAGTGCATTTTATTTCAATCATTTTGGAATAAAATAAGCATCTGTCACTAAGCATAGGACTTCCTTGTCTTATAAGCAGCAGGGTATGATTGCTCACGAAAGTTTAGCAGAATATATTAATAAAGCTCTACCGTCTGGCAGAAAGCCAACCTGTGGGAGGAACAGTGTAAAGCTGCTTTTTCCAAGGACTGTGCCATAGAGTTTGAGGGCAGAACAACTCTTTAGTGTGCAGGATTGTCTCTCCCAGGGCAGGATATTCAGCATTCCTGACCTTTGCCCATTAAGCACTTACAACGTCCAGTTTTTCACTCATTTTTTGAAAAAGACCCTGATGCTGAGAAAAGACTGAAGGCAGGAGGAGAAGGAGGATACAGAGGATGAAATGACTGGATGGCATCACCGACTCAATGACAGGAGTCTGAGCAAACTCAGGGCTGTGGTGAAGGACCAGGAAGCCTGGAGTGCTGCAGTCCGTGGGATCACAAAGAGCCAAACAGGACTTTGCAACTGAACAACAGATTTTCAGATGACCTCTAGGGGGCAGCACTGCTCACAATTTGGTTTTCGTTGTTTAGTCCCTCAGTCCTGTGGGGCTCTTTTGCAACCCCATGGGCTGTAGCCCACCAGGCTCCTTTGTCATGGAATTTTCCAGACAAGAATAATTCTTTACCACTGGCACCTCCTGGAAAGCCCCATGTTTTAGTACCACTGGTTTAAAAGGTCAAGCAGTAGTTATAAAGTCTAGAATGCCTTGTCCTGAAAGTATAATTTATCTAAGCAGTTCTTTTAAATGTAGTAAGAAGAAGAAAGTAACTTTGATCTCAACCATCCTTTTAGGAGGGCGGATCCTTTGTTTTGCTGTTTTGAGTCCCTACAGTGACCAGAGGGGAAGGCAATGGCGCCCCACTCCAGTACTCTTGCCTGGAAAATCCCATGGACAGAGGAGCCTGGGTCTCATGCATTGGAGAAGGAAATGGCAACCCACTCCAGTATTCTTGCCTGGAGAATCCCAGGGACAGAGGAGCCTATTGGGCTGCCGTCTATGGGTTCGCACAGAGTCAAACACGACTGAAGCGACTTAACAGCAGCAGCAGCAATGACCAGAAGGAGCAGTTTATACTTCAAGAGCAGATCATGTGCATCTCTTCCTAACTCTTCCTTTAATGGCCTCCCCTTGGAACTTTGAAATCAGCCGAAGTGGAAATTTTTGGAAAATCAGTTGTTAAACACTTACCAGTACATCATTACTCTTAGTTGATATTTCCTCATTAGTTCTAAAGACAGGAGTAAAATCACTTTGACAGCACAGAAGGTCAGATTTAATCTTTAAAAGAGAAAAAAAAAAATATATATATATATATTCACACTATTATATATATATATAATAGGTAAACAACAAGGACCTACTGTATAGCACAGGGAACTATACTCAATATCTTCTAATAAACTATAAGGGGAAAGAATCCGAAAAAGCTCCAGAGAATTGATGCTTTTGAATTGTGCTAGAGAAAACTCTTGAGAGTCCCTTGGACCACAAGGAGATCAAACCAGTCAGTCCTAAAGGAAATCAGCCTTGAATGTTCACTGGAATGACTGATGCTAACACTGAAGCTCTAATACTTTGGCCACCTGATGTGAAGAACCAGCTCACTGGAAAATATCCTGATGCTGGGAAAGATTGAAGGATAAGGGGGTGACAGAGAATGAGATGGTTAGATGGCATCACTGATTCAATGGAAATGAATTTGAACACACTCCAGAGATAGTGAAGAGCAGAGAAGCCTGGCCTGCTGCAATCCATGGTGTTGTAAAGAGTCGGACATGGCTTAGTGACTGAACAACTATATGTGTGTGTGTGTGTGTATATATATATATATATATATATATATAACTCAGTCACTTTACAGTACACTTGAAACTAACAGAGCATTGCAAATTAACTGTTAGTTCAGTTCAGTTGCTCAGTCATGTCCGACTTTTTGTGACCACATGAACTGCAGCATACCAGGCTTCCCTGTTCATCACCAGCTCCCAGAGCTTGCCCAAACTCATGTCCATTGAATTGGTGATGCAATCCAACCATCTCATCCGCTGTAGTCGTCAAAGACAAAAAAGCGGTCCACCTATCGCAGCTGACTGGCACTGGAGTGGCTGTATCTCAGCCCCATTTCATGTCAATAGGATAAAATCCCAGCCCTTTTATGGCAGCTACGGCATTCTCGTGACTTGTCTGGTTTTTGCCTGCTGCACCGGCTCTGACATCTACCCCTCCTGTCTTGCCCTTAATGTTTAGCAAAGGCCAGACTACTTGTAGTTTTGACATGTGTAGAGTTGTTTATGCTCTCAGGTCCTGGTTCTTCTTGATTTGACTGTAATCTGCTTAGACCTTCCCAAGTGGCACTAGTGGCAAAGAACCCTCGTGCCAGTGCAAGAGACGTAAGAGATGCAAGTTTGATTCTTGTGTCTGGAAGATCTCCTGGAGGAGGAAATGGCAACCTACTCCAATATTCTTGCCATGAGAATCACAGGGACAGAGGAGCCTGGTAGGCAACATTCCATGGGGTCACAAGAGTTGGACATGACTAAGGGACTAAACAAAAACAACATAATCATCTTATGATGCTCCAAATTCCAACTGTGATTTGAAAGACTCAGACTTTCATATCACAATTCTAAGTCTCAGCCTATGCATGCCCATGGTATCTGCTCCTATAACTTTCTATACATACCTCCTTTGTTTGCCTTCTGCATGTTCATAAATAAAATGCATTTCTGTGAGTGTATCTGTTCCTGCACTGCTTAAAACTGCTAAACAAATTTTTATCTAACTTGAGATATTTATGAAATGGTCTATAAAAGTACAGACTATTCTGCAAACACAAAATTCACTTGGTGGGCCTTGGCGGCAGTCTTAAGACAGTCATCTTTCAGAGTAACTGAAGCTAAAGTATGGGAAAGACAAACTGCTGACTGAGGAAGGCATGCCATGTGAATGGCGTGTCTGTCTAGTCAGGGCTGGAATAAAGTGATGGCAGCTTCCAATATGAACCCCAAACTAAAACTCACAAGGATAGACATTCCAATTTGCAATTGACATTTGAAATTGGGATTCTTCTTACAGGTATAATTTTTTTTAAAAAATCCTACTTATCTGGCTGCACGGGACTCAGCTGCGGCATATGGGATGTGCAGCATTTTTTAGTGGCAGCATGTGGGACCTCTTTAAACTGCAGCATGTGGTATCTTTAGTTACAGCATGCAAACTCTCAGTCATAGTATCTGGGGTATAGTTCCCCAACCAGAAACTGAACCCCGGCCTCCTGAATTGGGAGCTCACAGTCTTAGCCACTATACCACCAGAGAAGTCCCACACAGGTGTAACTTTTAACCATATCAATGTTCTTGATCAGCACCCAGTAGACTAACTATTCCTATTAAATTTGTCTGACTATTCCCTTTTCTTTCCTAAGTGAATTGGTCAAAGAGAACTTCATCATTATATTTCACTACTTAGCTGGAGAGGAAGCAATGAAAGTAACTGGCGTGTGATTCATTTCTCTCTCAGTTATCAGAGAACATTCTAGGGGGACAAAAAGAAAAGCACCCCAATCTAACCTCTTAGAACATGCTGATAACTGAACTTCCTGACAAACAAAACTGTATTTCCCAGAAGAGGGTAATTATTTTTGAGAAGTCCTTATCAGGATGTTTCTGGTTTAGAACAGTGTGTGGCAAACAAAGCTAGAATTTATGGATTTAATGATTTTGGTGGCTCAGTCATTAGAGAATTTCCCTGCAAAGCAGGTGACCGGGATTCAATCCCTGGGTTGGGAAGATTGCCAGGGAAAGAAATGGCAACTCACTCCAGTGTTCTTGCCTGGAGAATTCCATGGACAGAGGAGCCTGGCAGGCTACAGACCAGAGAGCCCGTCTGGGTCAGGGTCACAAAAAATCAGACACGACTGAGTGACTAACATTTTTCACTTTCAGTGATTTCCCAGGGCACCTAAGCTAAGTCGCACAGTTTTCTGGAGTATAAAATGTTTCTTAACCCAAACACTCTCTTCTGTGAATAAAATGAAGTGAATTTGCTCAGTTGTGTCCACCTCTTTGTGACCCCATGGTCTGTAGCCTACCAGGCTCCTCCATCCATGGGATTTTCCAGACAAGAAAACTGGAATGGGTTGCCATTTCCTTCTCCAGGGCATCTTCCAGACCCAGGGACCACATCCAGGTCTCCTGCATCACAGGCAGATGCTTTACTGTCTGAGCCACCAGGGAAGCCCTCTGTGAATAGTAACCTGCAAACCTCACTGAGAGACTTTACCTATCACGACTGGCCACCTGGATGCAGGAAGGAAAGACCTGGGAGTCATTCGCAATGTCCCAGACCACTCCCTGCTCAGCCTGCATCACTCAATTGCTTTTATCACTGGAATTATTAAATCGTGGTAGTGGGTAAGATCTTTGAGTCATGTAAGTCAGATTGGACAGTCCAATGTTAAGCTCTATGTAAGCACACTAGTATAGTGAACTACCTCAACAAACATTGGTTAAACCAGATACCCCTTATTGTAAGTTAGTTCTCATTGCTACAATTATCACAAATGAAGTTGAAAGAATCTTTCAAAGATACCATCCAGTGGGGTTCTAGCTTGATGACAGCTTGTATGAGATTGCACTTTAAAGGCCTCCAATTGAACACTCCATGTAGAACGATCCATCTGAAAACTTGAGTCTCCTGCGCTCAGTCCCCTCCCGGTTAAATAGCAAGCAACCTGAAACAGCATAAAGTTCAACTTACATGACTTCTACTGGTACAGAGTGACTTGAGAGACAGAGCCAAGAATTACTCTTATCAAAGTCATTAAAAATCCTTGAGAGAATTTTGACATATTGGTTCTATGATCTTAAGAACCTCGTGAAATTATAAGGAGGAAAAGATACTAGTCTCTCTAATTGAGACAGAGAGAGGAAAAGTGATCTTTCCAAACTTACTCAACTAATACTTATGAGAGGTGGCCCTCAAATGCAAGTCTTTGTCCTCCAGAGCCAATGCGTTTTCCTTACATGAAATACCTATTTCATTCTTCTTAACTTCAGGCAGAGAAGTAGTCCCTAATCTCTCTGAATCTCAGTTCTCTCTTTCACGAAATAGTGGTGATAACAAGCTCTTCCTCACACACCAGATTGTGAATGTTTTATGATAGCAACTATGTGTTCAGTAATCTGATAATATTCAGAGAACCTATGAAGACCTTGATAATGATTCAGTGTCTCCACCAAATTTTGTAATATCATATTTCTTTCACCTGCATTATCACTTATTTATACTAACCATCCTACAAGATGAACAGAGCTGTTGCTTATCAGTCATGTCCAGCTCTTTGCAGCCTCACAGACTGCAGCGCCCCAGGCTCCCCTGTCCTCTACTGTCTCTCGCAGTTTGCTCAGATTCATGTTCACTGAGATGGGGATGTTACCTAACCACCTCATCCTCTGCTGCTCTCTTTTCCTTTTGTCTTCAATTTCTCCCAGCATCAGGGTCTTTTCCAATGGGCCGACTCTTCACATCAGGTGACCAAAGTATTGGAGCTTCAGCATCTCATGCATTGGCAAGCGGATTCTTCACCACTGTGCCACCTGGCAAGCCAAAAATGAAAGTGTTAGTTGGTCAGTTCAGTTCAGTCACTCAGTCATGTCCAATTCTTTGCGACCCCATGAATCGCAGCACGCCAGGCCTCCCTGCCCATCACCATCTCCCAGAGTTCACTCAGACTCATGTCCATCGAGTCAGTGATGCCATCCAGCCATCTCATCCTCTGTCATCCCCTTCTCCTTCTGCCCCCAATACCTCCCAGCATCAGAGTCTTTTCCAATGAGTCAACACTTCACATGAGGTGGCCAAAGTACTGGAGTTTCAGTTTTAGCATCATTCCTTCCAAAGAAATCCCAGGGTTGATCTCCTTCAGAACGGACTGGTTGGATCTCCTTGCAGTCCAAGGGACTCTCAAGAGTCTTCTCCAACACCACAGTTCAAAAGCATCAATTCTTCGGCACCCAGTCTTCTTCACAGTTCAACTCTCATATCCATACATGACCACAAGTAAAACCATAGCCTTGACTAGACAGACCTTAAGTCAGCAAAGTAATGTCTCTGCTTTTGAATAGACTATCTGGGTTGGTCATAACTTTTCTTCCAAGGAGTAAGCATCTTTTAATTTCATGGCTGCAGTCACCATTTGCAGTGATTTTAGTTTAGTTAGTTGGTCAGTCATGTCCAACTCTTTGTGACCCAACGGACTGTAGCCTGCCACGCTCCTCTGTCCATGGAATTCTCCAGGCAAGAATATCGGAGTGGATACTCTTTCCCTTCTCCCAGGGTTCTTCCTGACCCAGGTATCAAATCCAGGTCTCCTGCATTGCAGGCAGATTCTTTACTGTCTGAGCCACCAGGGAAGCCCACGAACAGCATAGATACTTTCTTTTTCTTTTAAGAAAGGAAACCATGACTTAAGAGGGTAAATGAATTGCAGAACTGAGACTAAAACCTCTTCCTGTGCGATGCTAAACTCTATGCGAGAAGCCAAAATGATTTTATAAAATATCTAGAATTTTTACTTTCTGACCTCTTGAGAAACTTACAGCATGATGAACATGTGGCACTATTTAAATGTGATATTTATGTTATCTAGAAAGTGTAGCCCATCTTGGAAATAAGATATGTGACTCTGGTTTCAAATAGTGTTCAGGGATCAAAGATAAAGGGAATTTCATTGTCCATTGAACATGTGAAGAAACTAGTCTTCAGTTGGAAAGCCAGTAGAACTCTGACCTCCACTGGCTTTCAAGTATATAGAGACGGTGAACTAGTCACATGGTGGATGTTCTCTAAATCCTTAGTTCTGTGAATAATTAAGTCTCCCCCAGTGGCTCAGGGTAAGGAATCCTCCTGCAATGCAGGAACCACCGGAGACACAAGTTCAATCCCTGGGTCAGGAAGATCCCCTGGAAGAGGGCATGGCAACCCACTCCAGCATTCTTGTCTGGAGAATCTCCAAGGCCAGAGGAACCTGGAGGGCTGCAGTCCCTAGGGTCACAAACAGTCAGACACAACTGAATCAATTTAGCACACATACGAGCAGAATACTTAGCTTTTATAAACAGAGAGGTAATAAAATGATTTTGAATAATTCCCAGATTAGATTACCTGTAAGATTTCCTATAAAAAGAATTCCAGCTGAAATCTATTTTTCTCTTTCCTCGTGCAGACTTAATTGCACTTTCCAGGCTCTCTTGCAATTTAGTCATGTGACTGAGTCTGAGCCAATATGATGTGAGTGTAAGTGATCTAGGCCAAAGAAACTTCCAGACTCTTCTCGGTTCTTCTCCTTTATGTGGTCAGAGACAAAGAAGGTCATTGAGACAGCATTGGAAGCTGTATGCTGAAGATGGCAGAACCTCCGCCAACCTGAGTCCCTGAAAGACTGCATGGAGCAGGAATGTCTCTCTACCACCAACCACCTCTGCTGACCTGGGATATCCCTGTTCAAGTCTTAGGTGAAAAGTAATCAAGCTTTCATTGTGTTGAGCTGCTACATTTGTATTTACTTATTTCTTGGCCATGCCTCACATCATGCAGGATCTTAAGTTCCCTGACCGAGGATCTAACCTATGCCCCCTGCACTGGAAGCGTGGAGTCTTAACCAGTGGACCAGCAGGGAAGTCCTTGAGCTGTTACATTTTTAGCTTCTTTTTTGCAGCAATTTTGCCCACATAAACCATTACCAAGTCATAATGTACTGTGCAACTGCAAAGTATTTTTTTTTAGTATTATTATTCTAAGCTCAGCTCTCTACCAGCTTAATTTTTATGACATACGCCAACCTGTTCATTTTAATAATATGTTCACAATAATAAAAATATCTGCATTGCCACTCTACAATTTCTCTTTAACTGTTATCATGACAATTTTAAATCAAGAAAATTCAGTGGTTCCTGACACCAATATCCAGGCTTGGATGATCTGAGGCAAGAAACAAACAAGTCACACCCTATGAGAGAAGCAATTTATGGACTAGGTTGTTCTCACTTACAACCCATGAAACAAACCCAGAGAACCAAGCAATAGGGTTTGATTTAGAAGCTCCAGGGAGGCCCTTCTCTTTTAGCCTTGTGGAGAAAGGAACACAATTAAAAAAAAAAATTAATGGTAATTTGGGTTGCCAATGCTATAATAAGGATTTCTAGCCTCTCCTACTTGATTCATCCAAATATCACTTTCAGTTATGCTTTGTATGCTGTGTGTGCTCAGTGGTGTCCTACTCTCTGCAACCCTTTGGACTGTAGCCCACCAGGCTCCTGTGTTCATGGAATTCTCCGGGCAGGAATGCTGGAGTGGGTTGCCATTTCCCGCTCCAGGGAATCCTCCCAACCCTGGAGATGGAATCGGGATCTCCTGTGGCTCCTGCCTTGCAGGTGGATTTTTTACCTGCTGAGCCAGCCACGAGGCACTGCTTTATTCTTTTGTTCCCAAACTCAAGAGTTCACAACGACTCTAGCTCTTTACCCTGGCTTTCAAGACTCTAGAATCTGCTCCTACTTGGCCTTCAATCTCATTTCCCACCAGACAGAGACCTTTCCACAGAGTGGACTCCCCAGGCTTGACCGACAACAATTACTGCCCATCCAGTGACCACACTTTCTCTCCTAGGAAAGAACAAGTGATGACTTCAAGTGTCCCTGAATGCTCACTGCCCTGTGATTGCAGGAGACAGGAAGAGAGTTCCCTTACAGTAATTCTCAATATCATTTCAAAAATACAATATAAGATTTAATCTTCTGTGGCCTCTAGCAGAATCTTCCTGAGCTCTTTAAACCATCAAACCATCTCCATGCCCCACAGATAAACGGAGCTTCTTTATCACCCATGACTCTCTGGTCTGGCCCCAAATGACTTACAGGATTCTCCTGTACAAGCTACATCCCTCCTGCCTGATTCTGCTATCGTTCTCCATGTGGTCTCACCCTACTGAGTTCTATGTTCCTAACTCCAGTCTCTTCCTGAATGCAGTTGAATCTCCCTATCAGCTTTGCCACCCCAGTCACCTCAGAAAATGCTCCTCTCCCAATGCCAGTCCTCTCGGCTTTTACAAATTTTGCCCATCACTCTGTCCCAATATCTGTGAGAGTACCCTGCAATTCAAACCAGAACATGTAGCAGCAGCTCAGCAAATGTCTGGTGATCTTATCACTTTGAATTGTTGAGTTGAGATGTGTGGTAAGTCACTTCAGTCGTGTCTGATTCTGAGATCCTATGGACTGTAGCCCACCAGGCTCCTCTGTGTATGGGATTCTCCAGGCAAGAATCCTGGAGTGGGTTGTCATGCCCTCCCCCAGGGGATCTTCCTGACCCAGGGATAGAACTCGCATCTCTTGGTCTCCTGCATTAGCAGGAGAGTTCTTTACCACTTTGGCCACCTGGGAAGCCCATGTATCACTCTTTGTACTCCTCTTATTTAAATTCCTAATAATAATAATATAATCATTTATTAACTGAGTCCACCCTCAGATTTTCCAACTCAGCGGTCTGGGTGGAGCCTGAGAATTAATATTTCTAACAAGTTCCCAGAGGGTGAGGCTGATAGTGGGAGGACCACATTTGAGAACCACTGCCCTCTGCATCCCCCAGCCTTAAACCAAGTGTCCCAAGCATGCTGACAAGGTAATCTCCCTTACTAGTCAAGGAGGACAATGCTGTGGGCTGGATTTCCATTCCTCTCAGCCACTGCAGGAGCATCACAGACGAAGAAACAAAAGCTATGAGTCAGGAGACTCCTATTGTCCCCTGTCAAGCTACTGATGGGTTCCTGTGAGGGTGTGGGAGCCCAGCTGAGCAGCCCCAGTGAATGCTGAGCACAAAGGTGGACGAGCGTTACAGGGGAAATTACAGCAGACACCAAACAGACAGGCGGCGGGCGTCATGGCAGCACTCTCTGAGAAGCAATATTATGATGGAACGGATCCCAGGGCCACTGACAGCTAGCTCTGACAGGCCCCCTTATCCACAGGAACCAAGTGCACGCTGTGCTCTAGGTAAACCTCCAGGGATCACTTTAGCCCAGATCCCTGACAGGCTAATAGGAGATTTTCTTTTTCATGGCAAGGGAGCCGTTCTCTCCTGATGCTTTTCTGAGTATGTCTGTGGCTGATAACAGACTCATTTCCCTCGGAAAATGTCCCTTCCTTCTCTCCCTCTCTCTTTCGCAATTCTGGATTTCCTTAAAGGAATGAAAGGGGGAGAGAGAGAATGAAGGAATAAACAGCCATTTTTCATGATGTTCCTTTATCCATCTCATGCTGATGGGTCCAGACTATATACGTCAAGGCCAGGGGACAGGCTCTCACCTGCCTTATTCACTTCCCTGGTGAAGCAGGCACCTGGACAGCCTCATCCACATCCCTCTTGGGTACCAGGCTGCCATCATCGCGTGGTCAGGCCCTCCCTCCTCTCGATCATGTGATTATCCGGGAGCAGGAGCCAGAGGGGCTGCTGCTGGAAGCCACAGGTCATCTGAAAGCTGCGGCTGTCCCTGGAATCTTGTGGGAAAGGGGAAGGGGCAGGGCTGTTCACCCAGGCTCCCTCGCCTCCATTTATGGCCTCCAGGGTATCCACCACCTCCCTTGCCTCAAACTGTCTGGGCCTCTCAGATATGCAAGTGACTCACTTTCCATCCATCAGAGATGAGACTTAAATAAATAAAAAGGTACTTCGTGGGGCGGCTGGGCCTAATGATAAGCAATTATAGGAAGCCAAACGAAGGCAGTGCTTTGTGCGGGGCCTGTGAAATTGGCTAAGCAAAAAGAATAATGGCCCGTTTAGGTGATTCATCCCTCTGCTCATTTCAGAGGGAGCATTATCTCAGTTAAGTGATGCAATTAATATGAAAATGAGAGAATCATTGTTTAAGGAGATGAGAGGGAAGCGGAGAGGGGGCCGGATGCCACAGTGGAAGAATAAGGGCCACTGAGATGGAAATTTGCATAGGTCAGTAGCAACGTGATGCCTCCAGCACAGATTCATAGCTTAGTGCGCATTGTAATACGTCGCCATTAAATTCTCATTATGGTGACCTGTGTCCAACACAATTCAATTTTTCAGAATCTTAATGATAAAAAGTTAATTACACTAAGGTGAAAACCTTTTGTACTGGGCCTTAAAATAAAACATAGAAAGGGCATTGTGAGTACCTCAGGACACTGCCAGGGAAGGTTGAGGGGGGTGTTAAATTACTGTTTTATTAACCGTAACATGATTTGCAGGTTGATTTTATGTGTGTGTGTGAGCTTTGCAGATCTTTTGTAATGAAGTCAAGAGTGATAAATAAGGTGTTTGCCTCTTCACTTTTCTTTTTTGCTTCCCTGCTTCTCTGTTGGTATTTTTCCACTCAGTAGTTGGCAGACAGTATTCCAAGGGCCGGTTAACATCTTTGGACGTAGCAAAGGAAGAGGACAGGGATTGAAGCGGAGGGTGTGGTGGAGAGCTCAGAGGGTCATGAGCCATGGTGACAGGTGAGGGCTGTCACCAGCTCACTCTGTGTTTTGGGCGTGGCGTGTCATACCCAAGCAGAGATGGGGAGAAGGGCTCAAGCAGAGATGGGGAGAAGGGCTCCAAGCAGAGATGGGGAGAAGGGCTCCAAGCAGAGATGGGGAGAAGGACTCAAGCAGAGATGGGGAGAAGAGCTCAAGCAGAGATGGGGAGAAGGGCTCCAAGCAGAGATGGGGAGAAGGGCTCCAAGCAGAGATGGGGAGAAGGGCTCAAGCAGAGATGGGGAGAAGAGCATGACCTGGTTTTTACAGCACAGAATTACCTGTAGCTGCTGCTTCTTTTCTGCTCTGTGTTGCCGACTTTAAAAAATGTACAATATGAGAGTTTCAAGTTAGGTTTTATTTGGGCCCAAATGAGGACTATAGCCCAGGAGAGCACATTTCAGATAGTGAAGAATCTAAGCTACTCCATTTTGTAAGGTTCTGGGAAAAGAGCCTTTGGAAATCCTCTGACCTCACTCTACCACCCACGAGTCAATCAGACCCCAGACCAGACTCTCCTGACTTAACGTTCAGGAACTTGTGGTCTACCTAGGAAATAGGGACCAATCAAAAACCAACATACAACCCTTTGAAAGAAAGTGACCAATCAGACATCTCCCTACCTAGAAATTCTTTTTTTCATAACACTCCTTATATAAGCAATGTAACCCAAAACCCAGGGCTCCTCCCTATAGCTGCTGCATCAGTAACTGTGGGAGCCCCAGCTCGAGCTTGGTAATAAAAACTCTCTTGCTTTTGCATCGGATATCGGATATCGGCTCCCTGGTGGTCACTGGGAGATTTCACGACTTGAGCATAACAATAGCTCTGAGAAACAGCTCCAAAGAGGTAGAGGGAAGGTCAGTATATATGTGACTTCAGTGAACAGGGAGTTCACTCAATCAAGCATATATTTTTGTAGAAGGTTTCTGCTAGTCACAGGGAGCAAGGGTCACCATGAAGGACTTTATTGCTTTTCTAAATGTGAAGAGATGCAAGAACTGGGCTCGTAACATCAGCTGTTGAAAATATCTAAGACCTGTTCTGCCAGATTTTCCAGAGCACAGAGTACCTCATTTTTTGATCTCCATTCTGAGCTCCTTTCAGGGGTTGTTGAGGGTCAGCAACTGCAGCAGCTCATAATTGATCGTTGTTGAGGTAGATGGGAAATGCCTTGGCAAGTGCCAGTTAGTAGTTGGCAATGACTTTGACCCAATTATCTAAACTCTCAGGGTTTTAGCATCCTCTTGGGAGAAAAAGATCATGTTACCTTTCTTGAGGGAATTGCTATGAGGACTTGGGATCAACAATATACCCTGGAGCCAAGGCATTGTGCTATGGGAAAGAGAGAAACCTCGGAATGAGGTTCTCCCTACTCGAGCCACTGCTGTGTGGAGATCCCAGGATGGGGAGGGAACCCCCATCACCATGACTGGCCAGGAGGCAAAACTTTAATAGAAGACTTAGAGGGGTAAGAAGTGTTAACTAGTGAGAATAGGAAAAAGGAGTTCAGAATGGTGGAGACTGAAAGACAAAGAAGGGAAAAGCTACCAAAAATAGAACAAAGGAAGGTCCAAGGACCATAGTGAGAACCTCAGGAAAACAAACAGCCCTCCTGGCTAGCCCAGATTACACAGGGCAGGCTCAGGGGGAGGAGAAAAAAGCATGTAAAACGAGGAGCCAAAATCGGACCATGGGTTTCTCTTCTCTGCATCTTTTGAGTCAGTCTGCCCTCACACCTCAAGGATGTATTTTCTTTTATTTTCTAAATAAAACGGAGCTGTAACACTGGTCCATCCAAGGAAATTACATGGGGCTGTAACATGGGTCCATCCATTGCTTCAACTTTTTGTTGTGATGAGACAGAACCAAGGAAATTACAAATCCCCAAACAAAAGGAAAGACAATATATTAAAACTCAAAGTCATGTCAGGATAGCAGCGACATTCACTTCAAAGGGTAAATGACAACACATCTCAAGAAACTCAAAGAATCACTCTGCCATAGACAGGACATTCCCATAAATTCACTCAGACTTCTCTTTGAAGGTCAGAGAATTGTTGCTAATCACTCTTTGAAAGGACTGGTAATTGAGGAAGGTGTGATTGAAGTTTATCAGGAGCACACAGAGGGTCATTCAACTGTTTAGATATTCTTTTTGTTTTCTTTCTTTTCCCTTAATTCCCTTTTATTTTTTAAAAGAGTTTTTTTGTAATATAGTGTTCAAAACAGAATTGAAAACTGGAACCCCCATCTCTAAAACATCTGGTCATTTGAATTCTAATGCCTATGATTCATTATTGTTTATTTACATTGTGCTATTTTCTGGTGATCATATCTCAGCCTGCTTCATATCATTCTCTCCTTTTTAAAATTTATTTGAGTATAAAATAGATAATTAATGAGAAAATACGATGTACCACAAGGAACCCTACTTAATGCATTCTGGTGACCTGAATGGAAAGAAAGTCCACAAAAAATGAAATATATGTATATGTATGGCTGATTCACCTTACTGTGCAGCCTAAACTACACAACATTGAAAAGCAACTATTTGTTGTTATTCAGTTGCTAAGTCATGTCTGACTCTTTGAGACCACAAGGACTGCAGCATATCAGGCTTCCCTGTCCTACACTATCTTCCAGAGTTGGCTCAAATTCATGTCTATTGAGTTAGTGATGCCATCCAACCATCTCACCCTCTGTTGCCCCCTTCTCCTCCTGCCCTCAATCTTTCCAAGGATCAGGATCTTTTTCAATGAGTCAGCCCTTTGCATCCAGTGGGTAAAGTATTGGAGCTTCAGTTTCAGCATCAGTCTTTCTAATGAACATTAATGATTGATTTCCTTTAGGATTGACTGGTTTGACCTCCATGCTGTCCAAGGGACTCTCAACAGTCTTCTCCAACACCACCCAGATGGAAAGCATCAATTCCTCAGTGTTCAACCCTCTTTATGGTCCAATCTTCACAAGTGTACATGACTACTGGAAAAACTATAGCAACTATACTCCAATAAAAATTAATTTAAAAAAATAAAAATTACATACGTCCACAGAGAGACTGGCTGACTTCTCCAGGTCTGTGAATTTGTAGGCTTGTGATAAATGAGATCAATTCATGTGAGGATTCATAAATGACTTTCCAATTGGTCCTGAAGTGCTAGCATGTAATTGCTTCATTCCTGGACTATGATTTTCAGTGGGAGATGGAAGGTTTTTAGAGAACTAAACTGTGGGGAAATGACCTGTCTTTAACTTGAAGCTACTTTTAAAATCTGAGGGTCTGGACTGAAAAAAGGGGAATATCAGATTGAAATCAAGGTAACAGAGGTGATGGGGGAAATGACTAACTCCAAAGATGCCTACAGTGCAAGAGATCCTGGTTCAATTCCTGCATCAGGAAGATCCCCTGGAGAAGGGATAGACTACCTTCTCCAGTATTCAGGGGAAATGACCTGTCTTTAACTTGAAGCTACTTTTAAAATCTGAGGGTCTGGACTGAAAAAAGGGGAATATCAGATTGAAATCAAGGTAACAGAGGTGATGGGGGAAATGACTAACTCCAAAGATGGCTTCACTGAAGAGAAAGCATTTTAAGATGAAAGAAAAATCTTGTCAGAAGGTCTCAGAAAAGTTCTAATTTTCACTGGCAGTTAAAATTACTCATGCAGGAGGGACTTCGCCAGATGTCCAGTGGCTAAGACTCTGTGCTTCTGCTGCAGGGGCTCAGGTTCTATCTCTGGTCAGGGAACTAGGATGCCACATGCCCCGTGGCATGGCCAAAACACAAAAAAGTTATCCATGCAGACATGTATACAACAGAACACTGCTCTTTTTAAATTTATTTGTACTTTTGGGCCTGGGATGTAGGTTTTAAATGGATCTTGTCTGCACCAACTTCATTAAAATAAACAAAATACTTGTGAAAAAACATTAAAAAATAATATGCCTTGTTTCGCAAAACATAGAGAATAGACTGGTGGTTGCCAAGGAGTGGGGGGTGGGAGAGAGTAGGAGTGAGAATTTGGGTGCTGTGCTGTGCTTAGTCACTCAGTTGTGTCAGATTCTTTGTGACCCCATGGACTGTAGCCCATCTGGTTCCTCTGTCCATGGGGATTTTCAGGCAAGAATACTAGAGTGGGTTGCCGTGCCCTTCTCCAGGAGATCTACCCAGCCCAGGGATCAAACCCAGGTCTCCCACATTGCAGGCAGATTCTTTACCGTCTGAGCCACAAGGAAAGCCCAAGAATACTGGAGAAGGTAGTCTATCCCTTCTCCAGGGGATCTTCCTGATGCAGGAATTGAACCAGGATCTCTTGCACTGTAGGCAGCTTCTTTACCAGCTGAGCTACTAGGGAAGCCCCGGGGGAATTTGGGGTTAACAGATGCAAACTGGTATATATAGGATGGATAGACAGTAAGGTTTCTCTGTATAGCACAAGGAACTATAGTCAGAATCCTATGATAGACCATAATAGAAAAGAATATGAAAAAGAATGTATCAGTTTAGTCACTCAGTCATGTCCGACTCTGTGACCCCATGGACTGCAGCACGCCAGGCTTCCCTGTCCATCACCAACTCCCAGAGCCTACTCAAACTCATGTCATTTGCATCAGTGATGCCATCCAACCACCTCATTTTCTGTCGTCCCCTTCCGCCTTCAATCTTTCCCAGCATCAGGGTCTTTTCCAATGAGTCAGTTCTTCACATCAGGTGGCCAAAGTATTGGAGTTTACCTTCAACATAAGTCCTTCCCATGAATACTCACAACTGATTTCCTTTAGGATGGACTGGTTGGATCTCCTTGCAGTCCAAGGGACTCTCAAGAGTCTTCTCCAACACCACGGTTCACCAGCATCAGTTCTTTGGCGCTCAGCTTTCTTTATAGTCCAACTCTCATATTCTTACATGATTATTGGAAAAACCATAGCTTTGACTAGGAGGACCTTTCTTGGTAATGTCTCTGCTTTTAAATATGCTGTCTAGGTTGGTCATTGCTTTTCTTCCAAGGAGCAAGCGTCTTTTAATTTCATGGCTACAGTCACCATCTGCAGTGATTTTAGAGCCCAAAAAAATAGCTACTGTTTCCACTGTTTCCCCATCCATCTGCCATAAAGTGATGGGACCAGATGCCATAATCTTCATTTTCTGAATGTTGAGCTTTAAGCCAACTTTTTCACTCTCTTCTTTCAATTTCATCAAGAGGCTTTTTAGTTCCTCTTCACTTTCTGCCAGAAAGGTGGTGTCATCTGCATATCTGAAGTTATTGATATTTCTCCCAGCAATCTTGATTCCAGCTCGTGCTTCTTCCAGCCCAGCATTTCCCCTGATGTACTCTGCATAGAAGTTAAATAAGCAGGGTGGCAATATACAGCCTTGACATACTCCTTTCCTGCTTTGGAACCAGTCTGTTGTTCCATGTCCAGTTCTAACTGTTGCCTCCTGACCTGCATACAGATTTAGCAAGAGACAGGTCAGGTGGTCTGGTATTCCCATCTCTAAAGAATGTGTGTGTGTGTATATATGTGTGTGTGTGTGTGTGTGTGTGTGTGTATGTGTGTGTGTGTATATATATAATATATATATAATTATGACTCATTAATAGCTGAGTCATTTTGCTGTATAGCAGTAATTAATACAACATTGTAATTCAATGACACTTTAATAAAAAATAATTAAAAAGAAGAATATACCATGTTTCATGCCAGGTAGGGGGAAGGGAAGCCCTGTTACCATCATCATCCTCATTGTGGTCAGAGCCTATGCCTCCCACACTATAGGAATGCAATAAATGTAAACTCCCCTCACCCTAGGCAAAATGCTCAAAGACTTTGAGCTACAGTTCCCACAAATACAAACATTATGTAGCAATACCGGCTTTCTATTTCTTCATGAGGATTTCTAACACAATAATCAATCAAATTTTGGTGGTGGTTCAAACACTAGAATGACAGGAGTGGTTACACTGATGTCAATACTAATAATAAAAAATTGTGATTCTTAAACTTTCCATTGAGCTTTTTATATTGTAAATGATCCTTCATGGTTAATCATACTATGTACATAAAAGAAAGGGATATATTCTTTCTTCAATAGTAAAAAAAAAATCCAATTTGTAACTCTGGTATCTTTGATGAGTGTGCAAGCATTCATAGATAACTACCCTGGTGAACTGCTTAATCTACCTTTGAGGTAAAATATCTAATGTTATGAAGCAACACTATCTTGGTTAAGGATGAAAGAGGTGTGTTCATCAAGCAAGCAGTTCGCTGGCATTTTGATGATGAAAAAGAGATATGCAAACATGACAGGCAGTGAAAAATCAAGAAAACACAGGGGGAAAATAATAATGAGTTTACAGAAAAGAAAAGTCACATTTTCAATAAGACAAGTCAGAGCATCCTCCGGCCCCCATCAGGAAGCCACTTATATTTTTCCTGCTGGGACAAATAGTCCTGAATTCATTTGTAAGTCTCAGGGATTCATGAGTAAGGAAACTATTCAAAAACACTAATGAATGAATGAATTTAACATATCATCAGTCAAGTTGACTCATTTTATGAATCCAAACATTCCTAAAGATTCATGACTCTTTGCATCAGTGTTTCCCAAGCATAGTTTAGCATACAATCACCTGGACAATCTGGTAAAGCACATATTCCCAGACAGAAAACTCTGGAATAAGAGCCCAGGAATAAGTATTTTCAACAAGCAATACAGATCATTTTTATGTAGCCAGACAGGAGGACAAGCATAGAACACAAGCAATTTGTGGAACCACTGTTTGGTAGAGCCCCAAACAGTCCATTTCACCACAAGTCCAAAACTAAACATATCTCCTTGCGTACTGACTCTCCTGGGATATTTGCTGGTCCTATTAACAACTTTATTCATTAAATAAGTATTTACTGGAATTCCTTTGTGGTCCAGTGGTTAAGAATGTGCTTGCTAATGCAGGGGACACAGGTTCAATCGCTGTTCCAAGAAGATTCCACATGCTTTGGAGCAACTAAGCCTGTGCACTGCAATTGCTGAGCCTGAGCTATAGAGCCTGTGCTCCTCAACAGGAAAAAGTACTATCACTCAGTCATGTCCAATTCTTTGTGACCCCATGGACCGTAGACTACCACACTCCATGGACTTCTCCAGGCAGGGATACTGGAGTGAGTAGCCATTCCCTTCTGCAGGAAATCTTCTGGATCCAGACACTAAACCCAGGTCTTCTGCATTGCTGGCAGATTCTTTACCATCTGAGCCACCAGGAGAGAAGCCATAGCAGTAAGAAACTTGCAAAGTGCAACTAGAGAGTAGTCCCTGCTTGCTGCAGCTAGAGAAAGCCCACACGTAACAACAAAGCCCCAGGGCACCCGAAAATCAATAAATTACACCCATGGTGGATTCATGTTGATGCATGGCAAAACCAATACAATATTGTAAAGCAATTAGCCTCCAATTAAAATAAATAAATTTATATTAAAAAATAAAAACATTTCATAGATATAATAATAATAAATTAATTTAAAATGATCAGTTCAGTTCAGTTCAGTCACTCAGTCGTGTCTGACTCTGTGTGACCCCATGAATCGCAGCACACCAGGCCTCCCTGTCCATCACCAACTCCTGGAGTTCACTCAGACTCATGTCCGTCAAGTCAGTGATGCCATCCAGCCATCTCATCCTCGGTCATCCCCTTCTTCTCCTGCCCCCAGTCCCTCCCAGCATCAGAGTCTTTTCCAGTGAGTCAGCTCTTCGCATGAGGTGGCCAAAGTACTGGAATTTCAGCTTCAGCATCATTCCCTCCAAAGAAATCCCAGGGCTGATCTTCAGAATGGACTGGTTGGATATCAAATTGGTGATTATTTTCTTAAAAAGTGTCTACTGAGTATCTGCCATGGTATGAGTAAACAATGAGCCAATTCCTGACCTTCCTTCAAAGAATTCAAAGTGCAGAGAAATTCAGGCCTGGATGCTATGAACCATAACACAGAGTAGCGTAGAACAGGCCTGTAGGGAAGTGTTGATACAATAGAGAAGAAAGGGGACATTAATTTTGACTGGGGTGATCAGAGACCACTCAATGTAAGAGGTCGCATTTGAACTGACCCTTAAAGAATGAGGAGGATTTAAGTTACAGACAAGAGAAAGAAGTGTTCCATGCTAAAGGAACAGTATAAGCAACAGCACAAGGTAAGAAGGTGGAAGGTGTATTTGGCTCATCATGAGTAGTTAATACTGCTAGAATATCTAGGGCACATCATGTGGGACCAGATTAGCAGTGGCCTTGCAGAGATGTTGGACCTTTGTTGGGAGGCTGTGGGGAGACATTAACGGTTTGTAAGGATGAAAACAAACATGATTTGGGCCCTGTTGTGGGAAGATGACTCTCCTGCAGCATAAACCAAAGAAGCAAAAGACTGGAAGTGGAGACATCGATGTACTGGCTGTTATAATGGTCCAGAGGAGAAAGAACAAGTTCTCAAAAGAGGGCAGTAGACCTGGATGCGGAAAGCAGGGGTTACAACAACCGTAACCAAGATTTGCCACTTATTCCATATACCTCTTTGGCAAAGCAGCTAACCTCTCTGGGTCTCAGTTTCCCTCCCTTTGAAAGGAGATTAATAATTACCTGCTATGGTTTTTCCTGTGGTCATGTATGGATGTGAGAGTTGGACTGTGAAGAAAGCTGAGCACCAAAGAATTGATGCTTTTGAACTGTGGTGTTGGAGAAGACTCTTGAGAGTCCCTTGGACTGCAAGGAGATCCAACCAGTCCATCCTAAAGGAGATCAGCCCTGGGTGTTCTTTGGAAGAAATGATGCTAAAGCTGAAACTCCAGTACTTTAGCCACCTCATGCAAAGAGTTGACTCATTGGAAAAGACTCTGATGCTGAGAGGGATTGGGGGCAGAAGGGAAAGGGGATGACAGAGGATGAGATAGCTGGATGGCATCATCAACTCGATGGACGTGAGTTTGAGTGAACTCCGGGAGATGGTGATGGAGAGGGAGGCCTGGCGTGCTGCAGTTCATGGGGTCACAAAGAGTCAGACACGACTGAGTGACTGAACTGAACTGAACTGAAGTCTCCATCCCAGAATTATGATGGGATATGTAACCACAGAAATCACATAAAGTACTTTACAAGGATAAAGAGTTATTACCATTAATGATGATGATAAAGTACCTACTGAAGGGCAGGCAGTCGAGGACAACCACGGGAGCAGCAGCAATAGAGCAGGGCTGATTTTGCCCTTTTTCTAAAGCACTGTCACCTTTAAACCATCTGAAGCTCTTATTAAGTCCCCTAACACACAACTCAGACAAATCCTAAACCAACCATCCTGACCTTGTCTTACTCATTTTAGACTTTAGCCTTTTGTAACACTCACGCCTCTTAGCTCACATGTTTTCCCAGTGGGGACATACATTCCAAGAGCTGGGCCTATTTAGAAAAACTTACATCTTATTGGAAGCTTAATGTCTGTAGGCAAATGAGAGAATGATACAGATTTCCTTATTAAGCAAATGGGCTGTCTTTCCTGACAGCAAAAAAGGAGGTAATACAAAATGTAGGTCCTTGGGGACAAGACTTGGGCTCTTACACTGAATGTGCATTTTATTATTTCTGGCAGACAAGGGCGTGTGTAGGAGGTGACACTGTTCAGCCTTTTAAGTAATGTGTTTGGCTTCAGCGTCAGACCCTAAGGAGCCTTAAGCAGAAGTCTCCATGGAGTTTTCCACTTGCCTTCCATTCATCTTTTTCTCCCTCATCTGACCCAAGATCCCTACCAAACCTCTTCCCCAGGGTGCAATGCAGATTATTCACTGTACAGAAATATTACAAAGAAATAATATATATCTAGGTTCCAAATGCCCCAAACCATGATTTTTGGTCCCCAAACCTCCTCCTCCTCCTCCTCCTCCTTGGTGACCTCTCCACAAAGCCCATTGAAACCTGCTTTCCCAGGTCAGAGTCCATGTCCATTCCTCTTGTTCTTACTCCCAAAGGCCACCTCATCTTCAGGCCCTATCAGTTCACAGGCTGGCCTCAAGTCCACTCGGATGTCCAGGGCAGGGATTCAGCCAGAATGGAGGGAAGACTAACTCACACCACACTGCTCTTTATCTACCCATACCTTGAATCCTTAGACTAACCTTAGAAAGAAGCATGAAGACAAGGATCAAGAACAAAAAAAGTAGGCTCCTACTAGTCCTGAACCAGCCCCGACACTAGAATGGAGAATGCAAGGAGCTGGCGATGGCCCCTAATTTATGGAGAAACCAGAAAACCAGGAAATTCATCAGGGACATTATATTGCTTAATAATGAGATTCAATTGACTTATAACCAGTTATAAGCTCAGTTGTCTTTCACTTGACATTGTTAATTGTACTTATTCATTTTTACAGTTGCTAAATGATGAGATATGCTATAGAGCTGTGAAAGAAAAGTAAGAATTTATGCATGTTCTATGCTAGGCTGTGTAGCTGCAAGTGAAACTTGAAGTGTTGAAAGAGTTTATGAGAGCTAGTGTCAATCTCCCTCATTCAGAGTCCCTGGCTCTCCAGAAAAAAGATCATTTTTTAAATTTTTTCATCTTTGAACTTTCTGTTTTATATTGAAGTACAGCCAGTTAACAATGTTGTGATAGTTTCAGATGATACATACATACACATGTATCCATTCTTCCCCAAACCTCCATCCCATCCAGGCTGCCACATAACATGGGGCAGAGTTCCAAGTGCTATACAGTAGGATATTGTTGGTTATCCATTTAAAATACAGCAGTGTGTACATGCCCATCCCAAACCCTCTAACTACCGCCAGCCTGAGCAACCATAAGTCTGTTTTCTAAGTCTGTGAGTCAGAGAAGAGATCTTTGATGCAGGACACAGCCTGGACTACCGTTCCATCTTGTGGCCACGGTGATCAGGTTTCTGTTTGTGGCCTAGGTGTCCTAAAGCAGTCTGTGATCCCAGGATGGGCTCAAAATGGGTTTCATAATTACTTTCCAGAAATCCAAGGTTTTCTTAGTTATTCAAACTGTGATGCGAGAACTGTCTTCGCAGACCAAAATTATCACATCATCATCATCACCATTCTTTTTCTCCAAAGTGCTCTGTGACCTTCAGCAAGTTACTTATCACCTTGAGCCTCTATTTCTGGCATGTAACATGTGAGTTAGAATAGCTTCTTCCTCCATACATAGGGCTTCATACAAGGTCCTCAAGTCTTATGGGCTGCTAGTGGTATTAATCATGGCAGTATGTGAAGTCAAAAATTACTCAGATTCAAATCTACTGCCTGACCAAAGGACCTCCCACTGTAGTGTGGTTTCTGTCTTTCAAACAAGTCTCACTTATTTCATTTAGGAGAGGAGATAGAAACAAGCAACCACGTTACTCCCCAGAACCATCCCCACCACACACAGGAAGGTAGCCCCATCCCCTAGCCCTGAGTGGATGAGAGACTACCTCTCATGAATCATACCTAGTCTTATATGCATATATACATAGCATTTCACACAGAGACAATGATGTTAGAGAAAGATTGCCTCAGTGGCCATTACAAGAATCTCCCTTGTGAAAGACCCTGAAGTTTTGTTTGAGGATAAATAGGACACAAGGCATTTCAGCTAAGGGGAGAGGCCCCAAGCAACACGCACAACCAAAAATAGATGTTCATTCTGAGGCTTGCTAAAGACAGGTCTTTTTTTGTTTTCTTTTTTCTGGCTGAGGGAACTTTGTTTTGTTAAACTCCTAGTTGTCTTTGCTCTACAAATCTAGGGACATGGCCTGGGGAGGAAGAACTGGCTCTGCTTAGTAGAGAGAGAGAAAAAATTTGGAGTTCCTCCAAAGAAAATCTGGAGGGAAGTTCCTTTGGGGATGGAACTTTCACCTTGGATGAGAAGAAAGACAACGGAATTACAGAAAGGGTGGGATGTCAGTGGGTGAGACTTCTTCTAGTGTTTAGGTATCAACCAGGGGACTCACAGCTTCCATCCGCCCACACACAAAGCAGGATGAAAAAAGTAGACTTACGAGACTAAG
The DNA here is from genome assembly GCA_006408675.1 of Madoqua kirkii. Taxonomy (NCBI): domain Eukaryota; kingdom Metazoa; phylum Chordata; class Mammalia; order Artiodactyla; family Bovidae; genus Madoqua; species Madoqua kirkii. The sequence goes on along the minus strand of SJYC01115369.1, from coordinate 19,011 downwards.
GTGAAATCTACAAAATACACAGTAGGGCCAAATGAAAATAAGTTTAATGAGTCTTCATGGCTTAAGTAATCAACAGCAATTTACAGAAAGGCTCCCATAAACTATAGTAGTTTACTCATTGTGATATGCATATATCTTCATATTTTAATCTCTCTGCAGTCAGGATTCATCTTACAACTGATGATGTGCTAATATTAATTGGCAATGTTTTGCTTTTTCTTTCTTAGAGGTAATGGTGGATCTTACAATCAGTGACATCTCAGATTTTTTTTTAATATGGTAGTGGCTTCAATAAATGTGCCAATAACTTCAACTCTCCAAACCATTTCACAAATACTGGCATTATCACAATCCTTAGGGTTACAGGGTTAGATTCCAGGCCCACAAAAGCAAGTTCTTTTCATTTTCCTTATTTCAACTGATATCTCTCTGAAGTTCAGACAGTTCTTATCCAAGTTCTAACATGAGAGAGCACACAGCAGAGGCAAATTTAATTGCAGCTGACACCTTTGCCCTGAGCTGATTAGCCAGCTAACAACATGCTTTGATTAACTCACTGTGTCAAAAATATTTTGACTCTTTCCACTTTCTTATCAAGACAGAGAAGGGCAGTTCAGAGCACTGCATCTCCACAAACAATTATCTTTTAAGTCCAATTAAACTATGCCCTCTGTCTCATTGGCCATTATTCCCAATGAGTGAAGGAAACTTCTATGTTTCTTATTCCACATTTTTCTCCTCAAAGAAGTGGCTTGAGATTTCTAAACCTATCTTAGCCCAGTTGAGACTCTGTAGACCAAAAGCCCAACACAGTGTCTTTAAGAGAAGGATGAGAACGATGCCAAGAGGCTCTTCCTCAAAGTCACGTATCTTTAGTAAAAACAGCCAGTCGCAGAACACACGCACACACGTGCTGCTTGGCCTATCTGAATTTCTTGTGAAGGACAGAAGTTTCGTATCTAGAAAAACAAAGACACAAAATGGTCAGTGTGTGTGACTGAGTCAACACCCAGTGTCTTGGCATGAGAATTAATTGAGTTATCTACATGCAAAGGTTTTGTTTTTTGTTTTCTTTACCGCAGCGTTTTCCAAGGCACAGGGCCCCCACTCAGGGAACCCACCCTAGGGCGCCTGACCTTCACAAACAAAAGAGAACTCTCCCCAGGGCTCCCGCCGGCTTCTCCAGATTGGTTGCGTTACCTCACTGGATGCCTCGCGCGCCCATCTCTGCCACTCTAGATCTGGGGATCGGAACTGACTCCCTTTCAATCTGGGCGCTCACCCATCTCTCAGGACCATCTGATCCATGTTCAACTGCTGTTGACATGCAAAGGTTTTAAAGGATATGACATCATTACTATCTTTCTAAATTCACACATATATATGGAATTTAGAAAGTAATGATGACCCTGTATGTGAGACAACAAAAGAGACACAGATGTATAGAACGGACTTTTGGCCTCTGAGGGAGAGGGTGAGGGTGGGATGATTTGGGAGAATGGCATTGAAACATGTATACTATCATGTAAGAAACAAAGCACCAGTCTATGTTCGATACAGGATACAGGATGCTTGGGGCTGGTGTACGGGGATGATCCAGAGAGATGATATGGGGTGGGAGGTGGGAGGGGGCTTTGGGATTGGGAGCTTGTGTACACCTGTGGCTGATTCATGTCAATGTATGGCAAAACCAATACAGTATTGTAACATAGAATAAAGTAAAAATAAAATTTTAAAAATAAAATATTTTTTTAAAAAAGATGTGACAAACAGAAAAAGGAGGCCACAGGGATTTCTGGTGGACCTTGCTCTTTGGGTGAGCAACACAAGATCAGCAATAGCTAGACTGCGCGGATCACTCGCTGTGTGCCACACACTCATATATAACATCGCTAACACCCGCAACCATCCCTTGAGGGCGGCTCCATTGTCCAAGAGGCTGTGGCATGTGCATTAGGTCACACAATCGGTACACACTGGAGCTGAGATTCAACCCCAGGACCCTCTATTGCCAAAGCTCTTGCTGTCTCTCTTCTGCAAAGTTGCCTCTCTCTCACTTGCAGGATTTGTCTCTGATTTCCAGCTCTCAGAAGAGTTCTCCAGGTGCTCCCTTTAATGCTGCTCCTCTGAAGGAAATTACAGCTGTGTCTCCAGGTGGAGAGTGACCTTCTCACTTTGCATCTAACCTGTGTTTCCCATTCAGGGCTGACAGGTAGCCAACAGTCCCTCCTTTCGGAAAATGTCACTGAGCCATCTTTGAGGGGAAAAGGCGAAGCTGACATTCTACTTCTCCTGTGACTCCCTGGAAAACATCTAATCCCCATGACCTTATGGCTATTTAAAAGAGTCAATCCTCAGACCTTGTCAGCTGATGATAGACAGCATTTTGTCTAATGGGCCCAAGGGTGGGCACAGTTTCCAGCAAGAAAGGGTAACATCTGGCTGATGTTTGAAAAGCAAATGGGGAGTTCTCAATGATTAGTATTCATCTACAGTATTCAAAGGCATGTTTTGTTTGCATTATTATTTGTAGGCAAAAACAAATACCACCCATAGATATTGGATTCTTCATTGTTTTTATGATGAGCCAGCAAGATGTGGCTTTCTGCTGGAGAAGCGAAGGACCCTAATTTGATTTTTATGACACCAAAAATTGAATACTATAGTATTGCTATGAAATGTTAAGGCATAACATTGTTGTTGTTTAAATGCTGAGTCATGTTAGACAGACCCTATTGACTGTAGATTGCCAGGCTCCTCTGTCAATGGGATTTAAGGCCTGGTGTGCTGCGAGTCATGGGGTCGCAAAGAGTCGGACACGACTGAGCGACTGATCTGAACTGAAAGGAACAGAAATTTATTCTCTCACTGTTCTAGAGAGAAGTCGTCCACAATCAAGATGTTGACAGGGCCATGCTCCTTTCAGTGCCTCTAGGTTAGGATCCTTTCTTACCCCTTCCAGCTTCTGGGAATCTCAGGCATTCCTTGGTGTATTACAGTATAACTCCTACCTCTGTCTCCATCTTCACATGGCTATCTTCCCTGTATCCACGAGTCTTTGTGCCTTCACAAAGCATTTTTCTTCCTTGCTTCAATTCTTTCTTCTTATAAGGACACCTGTCAAACTGCATTAGGGCTCACTTCCCAGGTGGTGCAGTGATAAAGAATCTGCCTAACAATGCAGGAGATGCAGATTTGATCCCTGGGTGAAGAATATCCCCTGGAGTAGGACATGGCAACCCACACCAGTATTCTTGCCTGGAGAATGTTATAGTCAGAGCAGCATGGCAGGCTACAGTCCATGGGGCTTCAACGGACATGACTGATCACATTTGTGGATCACAGAATCAGACAATAAATAGACAAACATGACTACTTCAGATTGTGCAGTGACAGGAGGTGATAAAGAACTTTAAACGGATGGTTTAAAATTTTCTGAGAGGCTAACATTTGAGTAAAGACTTGAGGAGTGTGCCAGTGTAATGGTCAATGTAAAAGGATGGGAAGTGAAAGTCACTCAGTCGTTTCCAACTGTTTGTCCAACTGTTCGTGATCCCATGGAACAGTCCATCGAGTTCTCCAGGTCAGAATATCGAGTGGGCAGCTGTTCCCTTCTCCAGGGGATCATCCCAACCCAGGGATCGAACCCAGGTCCCCCACATTGCAGGCAGATTCTTTACCAGCTGAGCTACCAGGGAAGCCCAAGCAGAATGACTATTCTTGACAACAAGGAAGGGAAGGTATTTCTTTAGTTACCTGTTATGGCCATGTGGCAGTGGTGCAGACAGTTTCCAATTATTTAGCATACCTACTTTAAAATTACAATTCTTACTTTAAGAGAGTCTATTATTAAATTCTGTACATCAAAATGTTAAGACATTAACTTTTTATGTTATTTCAATTTTGAATCATTTAAATCTATATAGTCCCCAATCATACCATGAGAGGTTGCTGATCACAAAAGTTGGGTTTCAAAAGACATTTAACTTGGTAATTGTACGTTTAGTCAAGACACCATGCTGTTTTCATACAAAATTAATTATACAGTTATAAATTTACTGTTACTAAATAGTGTTGTGGTTTAGTCACTAAGTCGTGTCCAACTCATTTCAATTCCATGTACTATAGACTGCTTATCCTGTGTCCATGGGATTCCCCAGGCAAGTATACTGGAGCGGGCTGCCATTTCATTCTCCAGGAGATCTTCCCGACCCAGGGATTGAACCTGTGTGTCCTGTATTGGCAGACGGATTATTTACCACTGATTATTACTGCCCACCAGAATAAGATCCAGTTTTCTCCAGAGCCGGTCCCTCCCATCAGGAAACTTGCACAAGCCTCTCATCCTCATCCATCAGAGTGCAGATAGACTGAAATCCACAATCAGAGAAGAGTAACCAAACTGCTCACAAGGACTACAACCTTGCCTAACTCAATGAAACTATGTGCCATGCCATGTAGGGACAGCCAAGATAAACAGGTCATGGTGGAGAGTTCTGACAAAACCTGGTCCACTAAAGATGGGAATGGTGAACCACTTCAGTATTCTTGCCTTGAGAATCCTATGAACAGTATGAAATGGCACAAAGATACGGCACTATAAGATGAACCCCCAAGACTCATAAGTGTCCACTATGCTACTAAAGAAAAGCAGACTAATAGTTTCAGAGGGGATGGAGACTGAGCCAAAGCAGAAACAACGTCCAGTTATGGATGTGACCGGTGATGGAAGTAAAGTCCAACGCTGTGAAGAGCAGTATTGCATAGGGACACAAATGTTAGGTGCATGAATCAAGGTAAACTGGAAGTGGCCAAACAGAGATGGCAAGCATGAACACTGACATTTTAGGAATCATGGAACTAAAATGGATGAATTTAATTCAGATGACAATCATATCTACTACTGTGGGCAAGAATCCTTTAGAAGAAATGGAGTAGCCCTCATAATCAACAAGAGAGTGCAAAACACAGTACGTGGATGCAATCTGAAAAACGACAGAATTATCTGTTCATTTCCACAGCAAACCATTCAATATCACAGTAATCCAAGTCCATGCCCCAACCACTAATGCCAAAGAAGCTGAAGTAGAACACTTCTATGAAAATCTACAAGACCTTCTAGAACTAACACAGAAAAAAAGATGTCCTATTTATTATAGGGGACTGGAATGCAAAAGTAGGAAATCAAGAGACACCTGGAGTAACAGGCAAGTTTGGCCTTGGAGCACAAAATAAAGCAAGACAAAGGCTAACAGAGTTTTGCCAAGAGAACGCAATGGTTATAGCAAACACTCTCATTCAACAACACTATAGACAAAACACATGAACATCACCACCAGATGGTAAATATCAAAATCAGATTCGGTATATTCTTTGTAACCAAAGATGGAGAAACCTTATAAGATCTGCAAAAACAAGACCGGAAGATCATGAACTCATTGCAAAATTCAGACTTAAACTGAGGAACATAGGAGAAAACCGCAAAGCCATTTAAATATGACATAAATCAAATCCCTTAAAATAAATACAATGGAAGTGACAAAGAAATTCAAGTGATTAGGTCTGATAGACAAAGGACCTGAACAACTATGGACGGAGGTTCCTGACATTGTACAGGAGGCGGTGATCAAAACCATTCCCAAGAAACAGAAATGCAAAAAGGCAAAATGGTTGCCTGAGGAGGCTCTACAAATAGCTGAGAAGAGAAGGGAAGGGAAAGGCAAAGGAGAAAGAAAAGATATACTCATCTGAATGCCGAGTTCCAGAAACAGCAAGGAGAGATAAGAAAGCCTTTTCATATGAACAATGCAAAGAAATAAAGGAAAACAACAGAATAGGAATGACTAGAGATCTTTGCAAGAAAATCAGAGATACTAATAGACATTTCATGCAAAGATATGCACAATAAAGGACAGAAATGACATAGACCTAATAGAAGCAGAAGATGTTAAGAAGAGGTAGCAAGAATACACAGAACTATACAAAAAAATCTTAATGGCCCAGCTGACCACAATGGTGTGATCACTCACCTAGAGCGAGACATTATGGAGAGTCAAGCCAAGTAGGGCCTGAAGAAGCCAGGCCCTACTAGAAACAAGGCTAGTAGAGGTGATGAAATTCCAGCTTAACTATTTCAAATCCTAAAAGATTATGCTATTAAAGGCTATACTCAATATGTTAGCATATTGGGAAAACTCAGCAGTGGTCAAAGGAATGGAAATGGTCAGTTTTCATTCCAATCCCAAAAAGGGGCAATGCCAAAGAATGCTCAAACTACTGCATAATTGCACTCTTATCACATGATAGCAAAGTAATGCTCAAAATTCTCCAAGGGAGGCTTCAACAGTACATGAACCAAGAATGTTCATATTCCAGATGTTCAAGCTGAATTTAGAAAAGGCAGAGGAACCACAGATCAAACTGAAAACATCTGTGGGATCATTGATAAAGCAAGAGAGTTCCAGAAAAACATCTACCTCTGCTTTGTTGACTACGCTAAAGCATTTGACTGTGTGAATCACAATAAACTGTAAAATTCTGAAAGAGATGGGAATATCAGACCACCTTACCTGCCTCCTGAGAAACCTGTATGCAGGTCAAGAAGCAACAGTTAGAACCAGACATGAAACAATGGAATGGTTCAAAACCATTGTTAAGGCTGTATACTGTCATCCTGTTTAACTTCTATGCAGAATACATCATGGGAAACACAGGGCTAGATGAAGCACAAACTGGAATCAAGATTGTCAGGAAAAATAACAACCACCTCAAATATGGAGATAATACCACACTTATGGGAGAAGGAATTAAAGAGCCTTTTGATGAATGTGAAAGAACATGAAAAATGCTTTAAATTCAACATTCAAAAAACAAAGATCATGGCATCTAGTTCCAACACTTCATAGCAAATAGATGGGGTAACAATGGAAACACTGACAAACTTTATTTTCTTGGACTCCAAAATCACTGCAGATGCTGACTACAGCCATGAAATTAAAGGATGCTTGCTCTTTGGAAGAAAATCAATGACAAACCTAGACAGCATATTAAAAAGCAGAGACATTACTTTGCCTACAAAAGTCCGTATAGTCTAAGTTACAGTTTTCCCAGTAGTCATATATGGATGTAAGAGGTGGACAATAAAAGAGGCTGAGAGGGAAAGAACTGATGTCTTTCAACTGTGGTGCCAGAGAAGACTCTTGGGAGTCCCGTGGACTGCAAGGAGATCAAACCAGTCAATCCTAAAGGAAATCAACCCTGAATATTCACTGGAAGGACTGATGATGAAGCTGAAGCTTCCATACTTTGGCTACTGGATGAGAAAAGTTGACTCATTGGAAAAGACTTTGATGCTGGGACAGATTCAAGGTAGGAGGAGAAGGGGACAACAGAGGATAAAATGGTTGGATGGCATCACTGACTCGACGGACATGAGTTTGAGCAAACTCCAGGAGATGATGAAGGACAGGGAAGCCTTACATGCTGCAGTCCATCGGGTCACAAAGAGTCAGATATGACTGAGTGACTGACCAACAATGGAATATTACTGCCCATGCCATTTATGGCACCAATTTATAAAACTTGCCTCATTTTATATTTATACACGACTATTTCGAGTTTTATGGGTAAGGTCAAGATCTTGGACATCTTCACAGTGAAACATCCCAGCTATGTAGAACTAAGCTGAAAAGTAGGACAAATATTTTCCTATAAACTGAATTTCTTCATTACCTACAGGCTCTCCTAAACCACTACCACTCCTGCCCTCCAAGTATGTATAGGCTCTAATCTTCCTACAGTGCCATTCATCTACTCATTTCCTGATCACCTACCACTGCTCTTCATTCACTGAACAAGTTTTTATCTTGGTCAGAATTTTGCTTTTGTAAGTTCTACTACCATGGGCAATACCTATCTAAAATCAAAATCTCAAGATTCCTGAACCTTTTCAATTCTAAAGACCTTCACACACAGCCTCTGGACTTCATCTACCAATTTTATATCGAACATTAAGTTAATCTGACCCAATCTTCCAATATTCATAATTCCCTCAAACCCACATTATGCTTATCTCTGTTCCTCAACTTTATACACAAAGCCTAGCACTAACCACTGTCTACCTAGTCTCTTTGTCATCTTCTTTCCTTGTGTGGTGTGGTTTCATCAGTAAGTCATGTCCGACTCTTGTGATGCCAGGAGCTATAGCCCGCCAGGCCCCTCTGTCTATGAGGTTTCCCAGGCAAGAATACTGGAGTGGGTTGTCATTTCCTTCTCCAGGAGATCTTCTTGACCCAGGAATTGAACCCAGGTCTAATGCATTGTGGGTAGATTCTTTATTTAGCTATTAGGGAAGTCAGTCACCCTACATGTGAACGAACAATCTCTTAAACCACTTCCTCAACAACATGCTTTTACCGCTGACCCTTCTATAAGATCTGTCAAGCAAAAGTCCAAGCCTAATAGAATCACACATAGTATCTTCTCTTAAATATCTAAGCTACTGAGCATCTGGAAAAAGAGTCAGATACAAAAATTAATACCATTCTAAACTGTAGTCTACAATTTCATATGGAATCTTAATTCCACTAAAGCAATATTTTTATTTAACCTTGGTAGGTGCCCTTTCTTACTCTCTTTAACAACTACTTCAAAGTTTAATCTTAAGACCCTTTCCCTTGGCCAACCTCCACCCTCCCTGAAGTTTATTAAAAAAAAAAAAAAAGCAGTGATTAAATCTGCCCAACTCTTAGCCTCTCCTTCACTCACTGTCTCTTCTTTAATATTATTTCAGAACATAATTCCTTCTGCTGTTTTTGCTCTATTCCCTTATGTCATTATTTCATTCTCTACTTCTCTTTCCCTAAGTCTACAAACCACTCAAGTGTCCCCTTATCACTTAAAACAGAAAGACTGTAGCTCCCTATGCTTAGTGCCACAGTATCTGTTTTCCTTCTTAGAAAAGTAAGTTATATTCACTGCTTCCATCTCCTTGCTTCTCATTTCCCCTTGCAGGATTTTTAAATCTGATTTTAGCCTTAATTTTCTGCTGAATTACACTTCCAAAACAATCACTTGGAAATATTTTTAGATATGAAATTAATAATATTTTAAATGCTTCTAAAGGTCATTATGTTTTATAAATACATACTAAAATATTTACAGATGAAATGGTATGTCAGGGATTTGCCTCAAATGAATATAGGACTGGAGATACACAGATGAAACACTATTAGCTATCAGTTGGAGCTGGGTTCATTATATATGGGTTTACTATATAATTCTATATATGAAATCTTCCTTAATAAAATGTTTATAATAATAAAGAACACAGATTTATATATTTTAGTATTCTTTTCAACTAGACCATAATTTTTAACCACCAGAGAATCCCTGAATCATCAACCTCCTCAAAATCCCCCAATCCTTGTCATCATGTGACAATAAAATACTTTAACCTATGGGATGTGATATATCCTTTAAATGTGTTGGAAAGATTTAAATGTTGTTTATATCAATTTTTAAAATACCTGATCACTCCAAAATCTTATTTCAGATTTAACTACTTCTTCCTGTATACATTTAACTGAAAAATACTGACTTTCAGCTATTATGACAGCCCATAAATTGAGCACCTCTTCTCTATAGTACTTCTTGTCTTTCAAAAAAATAAATTAATAAAATTAAAATTTTACATTGTTTTTCCTCCAAATTGCTCATCTCATCTCACAGAGTTCATCCTGTCACCCAAGCTGAAAATCAGAATCCCTGAGATCAGCCTTGATTCCTCCTTAAAATCTTGCCCATTTTACCAGCAAAATGTATCTTAAATTCACCTTTAATCTTTCTAATCCTCCTCACACTGTCCTAATAAAGGCCCTCATTGTCCCCATGGGTATCTCAATAGTTTCCTATTCTTCATGTTTCCTTCAATTCAATATATCATCCTAGAGCCACACTGGTTTGTTTAATCATACCAGATCAGTTTAAAGTCTTTCAAATAGATAGATCCCTATCATTTCTAGGGTGAAACTCAAGTTCCTAAGCATAGCAAACAAAAATTGTAATGATCTGGTTCCTTCCTAGATTCACTTCCAATCCTTCCCTGACATTTCTAATACTACTCTGATAATACTAAAGTACTTGCAGTTTCAATGCAAATACTTTTCTGTTTTGCACTTTCATGACTTTGTTCATGCTATTTCCTCCCTCAAACATTCTATTTACCATTTTGTTTGTGTGTTAAATTAAGAGTCCAGTGTGAGTTAATAGACTTTAATAAGGAAGCTCTTAAAGGACCAGGGAAAAATGAATAACTTGCTTTTATACCAAAAAGCTGAATAATAATAAAGTAGGATTTCAAAGTCCGTATTAACAGCACAAAAATTCTAAGTTACATATAGGATTTCCTGAAATGACAATCCACTCCACTATTCTTTCCCGGGAAAACCCATAACAGAGAAGTCTGGCAGGCTACATACAGTCTATGGGGGTCGCAGAAAAGTCAGACACGACTTGGCAACTAAACAACAGCAGCAACATAGGACTCCCTGATGGCACAGTGGATAAGAATCCGCCACCAAGGCAGGTAACACAAGTTTAATCTATGGTCTGGGAAGATTCCACATGCCTTGAAGCAACTAAGCCTGTGCAGTACAAGTCCTGAACCTATGCTCTAGAGCCTGTGTTCCACAACAGGAGAAGAGACTGTACTAAACCTGCGTATCACAAGAGTAGCTGTCGCTCACCACAACGAGAAAGCCCACGTGCAGCAACAAAGACCTATCACAGCCAAATAAATAAGCAAAAATTTTAAAGGTATATATAAACTTATGAAAACACAAGATATATATGAAAACAGTCAACTCTTCTGAAGTTCATTCACTTTAAAAGACTAATGATTATCTCTATTTAGTGAGATTATGAACAACTTTTATTCCCTGTTTTTGCTTCTCTGTACTTACTAAAACCAACTATTACATACACAATAAAAGAGTTATGATTTTTCATTGAAATAGTTAATTTACAGTATTAACTATACTTCAATTTTTAAAAAATGTGTTAGTTTCAGATGTATAGCAAAGTGATTCAGGTATATGTGTATATATATATATATAAATATAAATATAAATATAAAAGCTCACATCTCAGTTATAAATCTGCAATGGTCCCTGAGGTACCCCCATAAAATCCAGACCTCTATGGAAACTAATAGTGAGGGGAAGAGCCTGTGAGGGCGGAAAGTGAATATTTATGACCACCTTCAATTCCAGCAGTTCAAAAGAGGTAACATCCAAAATCAGGTGAGTGATTCAGAACAAAAGGGTACAGACTGATAATAACAACCCCTTTAACCAGGAAAACATCACAAATATAAGCAGAAAGATCATAGGAAGGTCTCAGAAGAAAACAGCAGCAGGCATAAAACCAGTAAACGATCTTAACAAGGAAAGATAAGTAGATTTGACTTCATGCAAATCAAAACTCTGCACATCAATACAAACAAGGAAGCTAGAAAACAAACCATAAAAAACCAGTGTCCAAATTAACAGAGCTGTTAACTTATAGAAACAAGACACTAGTAACCCTAGGCAAGCAAACTAGCAAAGGATAAAACTACAGAGGAAATCTGGCTAATGCACCTGCAGAAAAATTCTTGGTATCACCAGTGAAACAGATTTCATTATTCCTTTAAATTATTATATTTCTCTTGACTAATAGTGAAGTTAAATATTCTGCCCTCAAAAACATACTTTAAGTATTAAAACCCGACAATGTCAAGGTAAAATGACATCGTGACTACCTCTTATATTTCTGGTGTTACCTTACATGAAGAAACTTAAAACTCATTCTATAAAGTTGAGAAGACTACAAACATGCCCACTGTGACTGACAGTATTTAACCATGGTAAAGGTCCTGGCCAATGCTAGGTGAAAAGAGAAAAAGGAGAGAGAGAGGAATGAAGAAAGCGTGAGAAAATACAAACCAAGAGACCAAATCGTCAACACAGACAAATAATTAGAATCTACAAAATTTATAGAGTCCAGCAGAATTCCAGAAAAACATCTACCTCTGCTTTATTGACTACAACAATCTTTGACTGTGTGAATCACAACAAACTGGAAAATACTTAAAGAGATGTGAATACCAGACCACCTTACCTGCCTCCTGAAAAAATCTGTATTCAGGTCAAGAAGCAGAATCAGACATAGAACAACAGGCTGGTTCCAAATTGGGAAAGGAGTTCGTCAAGGCTGTATATTGTCATCCTATTTATTTAACTTCTATGCAGAGTACATCATGAGAAATCCTGGGCTGGATGAAGCACAAACTGGAATCAAGATTACTGGGAGAAATATCAATAACTTGAGATATGCATATGATACCACCCTTACGGCAGAAAGCCAAGAGGAAATAAAGAGCCTCTTGATGAAAGTGAAAGAGGAGACTGAAAAAGCCAGCTTAAAACTCAACATTCAAAAAACAGGTTTCATGGCATCCAGAATCATCACTTCATAGTAAACAGATGGCGAAAGAGTGGAAACAGTGGCAGACTTTATTTTGGGGGACTCCAAAATCACTGGAGATGGTGACTGCAGCCATGAAATTAAAAGATGCTTGCTCCTTAGAAGAAAAGTTATGACCAATGTAGACAGCATATTAAAGAGCAGAGGTATTACTTTGCCTACAAAGGTTGATCTAGTCAAAGCTATGGGTTTTCCAGTAGTCATGTAAGGATGTTAGATTGGGACTAGAAAAAAAAGCTAAGTGCTGAAGAACTGATGCTTTTTAACTGCGGTGTTGGAGAAGACTCTTGAGAGTCCCTTGGACTGCAAGGAGATCCAACCAGTCCATCCTAATGGAAATCAGTCCTGAATATTCACTGGAAAGACTGATGCTGAAGCTCCAATGGCCACCTGATGCAAAGAACTAATTGATTAGAAGAGACCCTGATGCTGGGAAAGACTGAAGATGGGAAGAGAAGGGGATGACAGAGGATGAGATGGTTGGATGGCATCACTGACTCATCGGACATGAATCTGAGTAAGAAAACCTGGTGTGCTGCAGTCCATGGAGTTACAAAGAGTGGGACACAACTGAGCAACTCAACTGAACTTGAACTGGGCAGTACTGACAGACACAATGTAACAGAAAATTCATACCATTTCCAACTAAAAAATAAAATACACAATTTACAATGGAAACAAACAAAAAAAAATGTATCTACCCTGGTTTCTTAACTCATTTCCTGACATAGAGAGCTAGATAACTGTTGTTGTGGGTGTTACTGTGTGCATTGTAGGATGTTTAGCAACATTCCTGTCTTCTATTCATGAGATGCAGGAGCATCTCCCAAATTATCTCCAAGACAAACAAAAATGTCACCAGACAAGGCAAATGGTTCCTGGGGGACACAAAATGACCCTGACTAAAAAGTAGTCATCAAAAATAATGAGTATTAAGGAGAAAGAAAATAAAATCAAATTTTAGTAAAATACATGAAAAGTTTTGATCAATGGAGAGTTACTCCATGCTCTTGGATGTATCAAATATACCAATTCAATGGAATTTCCTCCTATATTCCAGCTGGATTTTCTTACTTTGGTAACAGTAAACCATTTAATGTAGCATCTAGTCTTTGTAACACTTCACATATATTCACAAATTTAATCCTCAAAAGGGCAGGAAATTTCTCCTAACTTCATTTCACAAATTACAAAACTGAAGCAACCAGTAGTTAAGCAAGCCCAGGGTCACAGAATTAACTACCTGCCACAGTCAGGATTCACCCCAAGCTGAATGGGTTCAAAATGCACACTTTTAACCATTACACTTGGAGAAGGCAATGGCACCTCACTCCAGTACTCTTGCCTGGAAAATCCCATGGACAGAGGAGCCTGGTAGGTAGCAGTCCATGGGGTTACTACTAGTTGGACACGACTCAGCGACTTCACTTTCATTTTTCACTTTCATGTATTGGAGAAGGAAATGGCAAGCCACTCCAGTGCTCTTGCCTGGAGAATCTCAGGTACGGCGGAGCCTGGTGGACTGCCGTCTATGAGGTCACAGAGAGTCAGACACGACTGAAGAGACTTAGCAGCAACCACTTCACTATCCTATCTGACAAAACACACAAAAACAACCCTTTCAGTTTCTCAGAAAGACTGAAATGAAACGCCTGGAAAACAAGTACACTCCTAGAACCTGGTAGCAACTGGCTATTTCCTACTAATATTGAAAAAACTGACCATATCAGGAATTTATCTATAGTGGAAAAACCAGAATCCTCATGAACTCCTGGTGCGAGTATAAACTGATACAATTATTTGTAAGAATAATCTAGCTTTAGTAAAACTGAGTATATACACACATAACTCAGGAATCCAAATCTTGAAAATATACCCGTAAGTGGATGTGTATCAGTTCAGACACTTAGTCATGTCCAACTCTTTGTGATCCCATGAACTGCAGCACGCCAGGCCTCCCTGTCTATCACCAACTCCCGGAGTTTACCCAAACACATGTCCCTTAAGTACGTGATGCCACCTAACAATCTCATCCTCTGTCGTCCCCCTCTCCTGCCTTCAATGTTTCCCAACATCAGGGCCTTTTCAAATGAGTCAGCTCTTTGCATGAGGTGGCCAAAATATTGAAGTTTCACTTTCAACATCAGCCCTTCCAATAAACACCCCGGATTGATTTCCTTTAGGATGGACTGGTTGGACCTCCTTGCAGTCCAAGGGACTCTCAAGAGTCTTCTCCAACACCACGGTTCAAAAGCATCAATTCTTTGGCACTCAGCTTTCTTTATAGTCCACCTCTGGAATCCATAAATGACTACTGGAAAAACCATAGACTTTACTAGATGGACTTTTGTTGGCAAAGTAATGCTCTGCTTTTGAAAAGCTGTCTAGGTTGGTCATAACTTTCCTTCCAAGGACTAAACATCTTTTAATTTCATGGCTGCAGTCACCATCTGCAGTGATTTTGGAGCCCCCAAAAATAAAGTCTGACACTGTTTCCACTGTTTCCCCATCTATTTCCCATGAAGTGATGGGACCAGATACCATGATCTTCTTTTTCTGAATGTGGAACTTTAAGCCAACTTTTCCACTCTCACATTCATCAAGAGGCTCTTTAGTTCTTTTTCACTTTCTGTCTGCCATTAAGAGTGGTGTCATCTATATATCTGAGGTTATTCGTATTTTTCCCGGCAATCTTGATTCCAGCTTGTGCTTCTTCCAGCCCAGCATTACTCATGATGTACTCTGCGTATAAGTTAAATAAGCAGGATGACAATATACAGCCTTGACGTACTCCTTTTCCTATTTGGAACCAGTCTGTTGTTCCATGTCCAGTTCTCACTGTTGCTTCCTGACCTGCATACAGGTTTCTCAAGAGGCAGGTTAGGTGGCCTGGTATTTCCGTCTCTCAGAATTTTCCGGAGTTTATTGGATCCACACAGTCAAAGGCTTTGGCATAGTCAATAAAGCAGAAATAGATCTTTTTAGACAATATACAGCCTTGACGTACTCCTTTTCCTATTTGGAACCAGTCTGTTGTTCCATGTCCAGTTCTCACTGTTGCTTCCTGACCTGCATACAGGTTTCTCAAGAGGCAGGTTAGGTGGCCTGGTATTTCCGTCTCTCAGAATTTTCCGGAGTTTATTGGATCCACACAGTCAAAGGCTTTGGCATAGTCAATAAAGCAGAAATAGATCTTTTTCTGGAACTCTCTTGCTTTTTTGATGATTCAGAGGATGTTGGCAATTTGATCTCTGGTTCCTCTGCCTTTTCTAAATCTGGCTTGAATATATGGAAGTTCACGGTTCACGTACTGCTGAAGCTTGGCTTGGAGAGTTTTGAGCATTACTTTACTAGCATGTGAGATGAGTGCAATTGAGCATTCTTTGGCATTGCCTTTTTTGGGGATTGGAATGAAAACTGACCTTTTTCAGTCCTGTGGCCACTGCTGAGTTTTCCAAATTTTGGAAATATTGAGTGTAGCACTTTCACAGTATCATCTTTCAGGATTTGAAAGAGCTCAACTGGAATTCCATCACCTCCACTAGCTTTGCTCGTAGTGCTAATTCCTAAGGCCCACTTGACTTCATATTACAGGATGTCTGGCTCTAGGTGAGTGATTACACCATCGTGATTATCTGGGTCATGAAGATCTTTGTTGTATAGTTTTTCTGTGTATTCTTGCCACCTCTTCTTAATATCTTCTGCTTCTGTTAGGTCCATACCATTTCTGTCCTTTATTGAGCCCATCCTTGCATGAAATATTCCCCGGTATCTCTAATTTTCTTGAAGAGATCTCTAGTCTTTCCTAGTCTATCGTTTTTGTCTATTTCTTTGCATTGATTGCTGAGGCAGGCTTTCTTGTCTCTCCTTGCTATTCTTTGGAATAAGAATAAGGATGCTTACTTTCAGCACTGTTGGCACTAACAGAGAGCGGGAGGAATTACAGTGTATATCACTGCACTAAGGCAATGGTTAAGTGAAACATGGCAGGTGGAACACTATGGAATACTAAGAAGCCATTAGATTCAATGGACAAGACAGGCATAGAGTAACATGAAAAGATCTTTAAAATATAATGCTGAATTGGTGGGAAAAAAAGTAAAGGACAAAATGATGCCAATTCTGCTCTATGTCTGACAAGGAAAAACTCCACACAAGACAGCAATATATTTCTCAAGAATGCACACAAATAGATTTTTGTGTGTGTGTATGAATCATGTCATATAAATGCCTGTGAGAAGAGATGGAAGAGAGGATAATGCAGATAAAAGGAAAAAAAATGAGAGTAAGACCTTAAGTGAGTCAGTAATTACCATGTGCCATAAAGTGAGGAAAGTATTAATTCTACATTCCACACTTGGGGTCCAAAAAATTTAAAGTAACTTCAAAGTCAGAAAAAAACATGAAAAAAAAATTCTTCTAGAAAGCAACTAACAGATTAAGCCCTTTAAAATATCAATAATCTTTGACTTACTGTTATTTTCTGAATCTATCTTAAATTTTAAAAAGTAAATATTTTTACACATACAAATTTTTACACATTGTCCTGAAACATTGTAACAGAAAATAAAAATAAAACTGGAAACAATGCCCTATAAATGGACAGCAGTATATTTCATATGCCATTAAAATAATGACTATGAAATAAACATGAAATGTTAATAAAACTTTATGGAAGGAAAATATATGAAGACTGACTTGCACATGTTTACATACACAGAAGCCTGAAAAGGAGATGCACTACAAAGATGCACTAAAATGTTAACAGGTGATTATCTATGAGCTACATACAAATCTGTACATGATTTCCAGTACTTTTCTTTAAATTTCCTAGTATTAAATATAAAACAGGAGTACTATTTAATATTTTCATCTAGGTAACAGAATAATAATAATTCGTTACTACCAGAATGGCCCAGACAGACCAGGACCTAGGGTCACCAGATCCCCCAGATCATGTCATTATCATTTAAAAACAAATGATATTTTAAAATATTTCCAAAGATCATACTGATGATGGGCATACAGGTTTAGTGTCTAGAAGTCATTTACTGAACTTCCAAAGTGTTTTGTCAAAAAATTAATGGGGGTACCCCACACTTCTATGCAATCTGTTATGAAAAGTTCTTCAATATCATAAAGTATTTCCTTAATAAGGGCAACACCAAAAGTAATTTAGGATGTTACCAAGTGCTAATTAATTTTTTATCAGAGTTATTAGTTTTGCTAGCAAAATAAGAAAATCTAATATAACTATACATACCAACACAGCTATTCCTTAGTGTATCAATTTCAGCACCACCACCGTAATCAACTTTTTTTAACTCTAACATAAAGTAGAAACAGCAGTTACTTAAATTAGTATAATTGCCCTCATTCTAACATTATAGTTACAAAAGAGGTGGTAGGTAGATACTGAGAAAAATTCCATCATTTAAGAAGATAGATTTAACTGTGCCAATTTGCATGGCTCAATTTTTCTATGGTAGTTCCTAATTAGACTTGATCTTACTTATAGGCCTCAAAATCCAAACTACACATCACCACCTCCCTTTTCACACCATTCCTATACCCCTAAGACAGGCAGGTTCATGGAACACATTAAGAATCCAAGGGACAGCAGACTCTTAACTCAGGTAAATACAGTCTATTTAAACTTCATTCCTAGTTTTACCATTCTTTCTGAGCTTGCACAATTAGTAATCTTTCCATGTCTCAATCTAATTAACTCTGCTGAGGTAGGTGCTACAGACAGTAGAATATGGAATGTAACTGACAGTTTTCAGTGTTTCTTTAAACAATAGTAAAATGAGGGAAAGTGACAACACAAGCTTCCAGCATTCTTAAAAGGGTTCAGAAAATTATTTTTCCAAAAATGTTTCCTGTCTTTCATTATTCATAAAACTAGTAAATTGTTTAAACAGTGCTATAAATGTTAAAATTTTGTGTATTAGTCTGTTAAACTTCAAGAGGTTTAAGAGGATCCCTTCAAAACCCTCTTTCATTTACTCAATTCTCTTCTCAAGCATATTAGACTCCATTAACAGCCAATCATGTAAGCTGAGCTGCAAGTGACCCGAGAGTTGCCATAGCAACAGCTGCTTTCAGAAATACGTGTTATGCATTTTAAAAGCTCTTGCAGAGAGGATACCACATCTATCAATTAACAACCTAAGCTCAACATAGCACATTACCCTAATGAAAGGAGAAACTCAACTACCTTTAACATGGCAACTACTTTGTAACAAAAGTGATACTTGATACTCTTGAATCAAAATGTTACCATGTTCTATAAATTTCAAAATTGAGCTTATAATTAATAACATAATACGAAGAAGAGATGCAGAGCATTTTTATAAGTGCACAAAACTGATATAGGAAAGCAGATAAAAGTAATTAGAACTACATTTAGCAATGGATCATCAAAGGTAATAAACATAATATGCTATAATAAAAACTGCCAAATTTTCCTGCGATTTTACTAAT
>SJYC01115368.1:0-11977 GCA_006408675.1 Madoqua kirkii | reverse complement strand
AGGCAGAAGAACTGAACACTAAGTCCCAGAAATAATCCTTCCTACCTTGGTATATTCGGAGCAAAACAGAGACCTGAGTGGCTGAGCTGGGTGAAGGAGAGGGAGAATGAATGGAATGGAGCTGGACAGGTGGGCAGAGGTCCCATTTAGGGTCTGGGAGGCCATGGCAGGGGAGCTGGGGCTTACTCTAAGAACAGTGGAGGTTTCAGCGAGGAGATAATGCAGTAGCCCAGTGATCTGATGGTTTATAGTGCCCTGATTACTTCAAAAGCAGCCCAGGCTCCACCAAGTGCAAAGCTAGTCAGTAGCACTGAGATTGACTTGAAAGCCTGGGAGGCATTTTAGACCTCTCCCTCCCAAGTCAAGCTCATCAATTTTCCCTCCTAACCAGCTCCCCACACACATTCTTGGTGCCATGTTCATGCATCAGGAGAGAAGCTCTCATAGCCACCTCCCAGGTGGGATCCTGCCTCTGGCACTGCCCATTTCTAGCCAACCCCACTCCCACACTGCAAAGCCACATGACCAGCAGAAAAACCAGACCATTCACTGCTTTAAACTTTTCAAAGCTTTCCTATAAAACACACGATGAAATCTAACTCCATGGGCCTGCACTGGAGTTGTGACAAGTAAGGCACTTTTTCCAGGAACAAGATTTAAGGAGGTGCCAAAATACTCAGGAATCAAGGTGAATAAAGCTTTAACTTTATCTGGATGTAATTTACATACCAAAAGTTCATCTCTTTGAAGTGTGAGGTTCAATGGTTTGGTATGTTTACAAAATTGTGCAACCATTACCATATTCTAATTTTAACAGGTTTTATTTTAATTTCTATTGAAGTAGAGTTGATTTATAACTAATTTTATAACAGTTTGATCACCTCAAAAATAACCCTGTTAACAGTCACTCTCCAGCACTCTTGCTACTTTCTCTGCTGCTGCTGCTGAAGCTGCTAAGTTGCTTCAGTCATGTCCGACTCTGTGCGGCCCCAGAGATGGCAGCCTACCAGGCTCCCCCATCCCTGGGATTCTCCAGGCAAGAACACTGGAGTGGGTTGCCATTTCCTTCTCCAATGCATCAAAGTGAAAAGTGAAAGTGGAGTCGCTCAACCGTGTCTGACTCTTCGTGACCCCATGGACTGCAGCCCACCAGGATCCTCCGTCCATGGGATTTTCCAGGCAAGAGCACTGGAGTGGGGTGCCTTCGCCTTCCTCGTGCTACTCCCTCTAGCTCTCATCTTATCTCTCTGTAGTTCCCTTGGAGAATCCTCATGGACACAGGAGTCTGGCAGGCTACAGTCCATGGAGTCGAAAAGAATCGGACACAAATGAGCGACTAAGCACACACATAGTTCCCTACCCCGGACATTTCAAGAAGTGGAATCATGTACTATGCAGGCTTGTGGCTGGCTTCTTTCACTTAGCCTGTGCTTTCAATGGTTATCTGTTTCCATATGTATTGATGGGGCTTCTCTGGTGGCTCAGATGGCAAAGAATCTGCCTGCAATGCATGAGACCCAGGTTCAATCCCTGGATCAGGAAGAGCTCCCGGAGAAAGGAAGGAATGGCCACTCACTCCATTATTGTTGTCTGGGAAATCCCATAGACAGAGGAAACTGGTGGGCTACAGTCCATGGGGTCGAAAAAGAGATGGATACTACTGAGCGACTAACACACATATACACACACACATACACACACGCATGTGCACATCAGTATTTCGTTCCTGTTTAATGATGAAATATTATTCCATTGCATGAATATGCCACAATTGTCAATCCATTCAACAAAATGGGTGGATATTTGGGCTGTTTCTATGTTTTGGTTACTATGAATAACACTGCTATCAACATTCATGTACAAGTTTTGTTTGAACATGTTTTCATTTCTCTTGGGCGAATACCTAGGAATGGAATTGCAAAGTCATATGACACCTCTCTGTTTGACTTTTTGAGGAGCTACCAAGCTGTTTTCCAAAACTGATGCACAATATTTCACATCACCATGAGCCCTGTAGGACAGTTTCAGCTTTTCCTTATCCCTATCCACATTTGTCGTGCTCGGTCTTTTTTGTCATAATCTTTCCTTTGAATGTGAAATATTATCTATTGTGGCTTTGATTTCCAGTTTCCTAATGACTAAGGACATTGAGCATCTTTTCATATGTTTATTAGCCATTCATATATCTTCTTGAAGAATTGTCTCAAATCCTTTGCCCAATTTTTAATTTGGTATTTGTCCTTTTATTTTTGAGTTGTTAAGTGTTCTTAACAAATCTGGAGAACTCAGCAGTGGCTACAAGACTGGAAAAGGTCAGTTTTCATTTCAATCCCAAAGAAAGGCAATGCCAAAGGATGCTAAAACTACCGCACAATTGCACTCATCTCACACGCTAGCAAAGTAATGCTCAAAATTCTCCAAGTCAAGCTTCAACAGTATAGGAACCATGAGCTTCCAGATGTTCAATCTGGATTTAGAAAAGGCAGAGGAGCCAGAGATCAAATTGCCAACATTCATTGGATCATCAAAACAGCAAGAGTTCCAGAAAAACATCTACTTCTGCTTTTTTACTATTCCAAAGCCTTTGACTGTATGGATAACAACAACCTGTGGCAAATTCTTAAAGAGATGGGAACACCAGATCATCTGACCTGCCTCTTGAGAAATCTGTATGCAGGTCAAGAAACAACAGTTAGAACTGCACATGGAACAACACACTCGTTCCAAATAGGGAAAGAAGTATATCAAGGCTGCATACTGTCACCCTGCTTATATAACTTATATGCAGAGTACATCATGAGAAATGCCAGGCTGGATGAAGCACAAGCTGGAATCAAGATTGCTGGGAGAAATATCAATAACCTCAGACACGCAGACAACACTACCCTTATGGCAGAAAGTGAAGAAGAACTAAAGAGCCTCTTGAGGAGAGTGAAAGAGGAGAGTGAAAAAGCTGACTTAAAGCTCAACATTCAAAAAAACTAAGATTCATGGCATCTGGTCCTATCACTTCATGGCAAGTAGATGGGGAAACAATGGAAACAGTGAGAGACTTTATTTTTAGGGGCTCCAAAATCACTGCAGATGGTGACTGCAGCCATGAAATTAAAAGCCACTTACTCCTTGGAAGAAAAGTTATGACCAACCTGCTGCTGCTGCTGCTAAGTCACTTCAGTTGTGTCCGACTCTGTGCAACCCTGTAGACGGCAGCCAACCAGGCTCCCCCATCCCTGGGATTCTCCAGGCAAGAACACTGGAGTGGGTTGCCATTTCTTTCTCCAACCTAGACAGCATATTAAAAAGCAGAGACATTACTTTGCTGACAAATATCCATCTAGTCAAAGCTGTGGTTTTTCCAGTAGTTGTGTATGGATGTGAGAGTTGGACTATAAGGAAAACTGAGCACTGTAGAATTGATGCTTTTGAACCGTGGTGTTGGTTTTTAGAGTCCCTTTGACAGCAAGGAGATTTAAGCAGTTCATCCTAAAGGAAATTAGTCCTGAACATTCATTGGAAGGACTGATGCTGAAGCTAAAAATTCCAATACTTTGGCTACCTAATGCAAAGAACTGAGTCATTGGAAAAGACTCTGATGCTGGGAAAGATTGAAGGCCAGAGGAGAAGGAGATGACAGAGGATGAGATGGTTGGATGGTATCACCAACTCGAAGGATATGAGTTTGAGCAAGCTCCAGCAGTTGGTGATGGACAGGAAAGCCCGGTGTGCTGCAGTCCATGTTGCAAAGAGTCGGACACGACTGAACAACTGAAATGAACTGAAGTGTTCTTTATATATTCCTCATACAAGTGCCTTAACAAATACATGGTTTGCATATATTTTGTCTGTGTCTTTGAGCTGCCCTTTCATTTGTGTAATGGTATCCTTAGGAAAACAAAAGTTTTCAAATGTGATGAAGTTCAATGTGTCAGTCTTTTATCACTTGTGGTTTTGGTGTCATATCAAAGAAATTACTGCTTGTCTAAAGATCATGAAAATTGATTCCTGATGTTTCCTTCTGGAGACTTTATAGTTCTAGCCCTTACATTTAGGACTATCAGGTGCTTTCAGCTAATTTTTGTGTATGATATGATATGTGGGTTCAACTTCATTCTTTTGCTTGTGGATATACAGTTGTTTGAGCAACATTTGTTGAAGAGACAAATACATGCCAATGTTATAAAGACAAGATCAGTAACTGTCATTCTGAGCCTTATTGGATTCTGAGGCAAAAGGAAAAAGTCAGTGATACTGATTCATCTTTATTTAAATTTTGATATTTTTCTCTTGACTGCTAAGTTTTTGGAGCCTTTTTTAAATGTGACATTTGAAGCACATGCCCCATCAACCCCACCGTAGTTGCAGTCCTGATAACAGCTGATCCTAGCATGCCAAGTCTTCTACATCCTAGCTCCCACCTGCCCTTCCAACCACCTGCAGTCAGCCCACCATGCCTCCACTTTATGCTAATCGTACAGATTTGTTCATGCTTCCTGCACACACTGTGCAATGCCAGGCATCTGTCATTTTGATCATCCTCTTCTCCTGACTTGGAACACATTTCTCACTTTCCATTGCTTAGCTCATTCCCATCCTACAAAATCAGATGCCAACCCCTCCAAAAAGACTTCCTGGAACCTCCAGGTTGGAAGAGACGCCACTCATCTGTGCTCCTGCAGAGCTCTGTTTTCCTGCAACCTCACTGATCACTGATTAATAATGATCTATTGCTTGTCTTCTCTCCCTCTGGATTGCAGCTCTTCGTCCTTATGCCCAATGATGTCTTGTCCACTTGGAAAGAGCCTAGAATACAACAGAGGAGGAAATCGATGTCTGCTTAACAGTTCATATAAATGGAAGTGTGTCAGGGAGAAAGCAATTTCACCTGCCTAGAGCCAGAAGAGAAGATTTCCTCGAAGAACCTTCCTGGCAGGAGGACAGGAGCTCAACATCTGTCACAGAAAGACTAACTGCTGAACAGAGAGCAGAGGCTGTGCCCAAGGCAGGAGCTGCTACGCAGCACTGCAGTGATGAAGCAAAGCATCCAAGAACTGTATTACACGGCCAGTCCCATGTACAGGAGGGTGTTATAGAAATTTAAGAACAGGAACTGGTCCTAGGAGCCTATAGTAAGACAGGGGAGAGACTGAAAGCAGAATCTATAGCAGCAAGCTACAAGAAAGGGCAAGTCCTCACTGAACTCAGTTCATTCATTTGCTCATTGATTCATTCATTCACTCACTAGTCACCCCACAAATACTTATGGAGCATCTTTTGGGCACTGGTTGAGTCTGGAATATAGGACCCAAAGGTCATTTTAAAGAAAGTCATAGTCACTTAAACTATAGCAAACCTAGTATGTGCAGGATGAGATACCGAGAAAATAAGGATATTAATAGCAAAGTCTGGCCTTCAGCTGTTTGCTGGATTATTCCATTTGCCCCTCTAAGTCCACTCTCCACTTTTATCCACTCTACTATACCCTGGGAGGTTAAATGCCTCAGCAAATACCGCTGAGCTCCCTTGTCCACTGACTTGCAACCAGGTTTGGCCAGTGCTGGACACCAGCAGGAGAAGGAAGAGAGAGAAGCCGTGAAGAGTGTGGCATTTATTACTATTGCTGTGGGGTTGCCATGGGCTGGTTTTGTCCAAGGCCAGGGATCCTGTGGGAAGGTCCATTTCACACAGCCTCCTCTGTCTCCTGATTCTCCTCCTCTCTCCACTTCAGACTTGTGATGGCAACCAGACCCCATAGCCCTGTAGTACTGGACTGTTCTTTGTGGTTTCCCTAAACCCTGCTCCCAGCTTTGTAAGCAGTTCATACTAAATTCTTCTCAGATGACACTAATGTGAGTGTGCCCTCTGTTTCTCACTGGGAGGTGCTAAGGGAGATGTGACAAGAACATCCATAAACAGAAAAGGAAAGGAGGAATCCCTTGGGAAAAGCGAATGGATACATCAGGCCATCCACTGGGAACTGAGAACATGGAGAAGAGTCAGAGCTGATGCCTTAGCACTGTTTGCATTTGTGCCCAAGAGGCTGGAAGAGTGCAGGGCACTGTTTGGGGTGTTTGGGAGTCTGTCCCTAAAGGGCAGTAGATTTGGAAAAGAGGACTTTACTTTTCCTCCAGAGAAATGACCGGGTGTTGAAGCAATGAGGGGCTGCCTGGTGGCTCAGAGGGTGAAGAATCCGCCTGCAAAGCAGCAGACCTGAGTCGATCCCTGGGTTTGGAATATCATGTGGAGGAGGGCGTGGCAACCCACTCCAGTGTTCTTGCCTGGAGAATCCCATGGACATAGGAGCCTGGCGGGCTACAGCCCGTGGGGTCATAAAGAGTAGGACCTGACTGAACAGCTTTCACCACCGCCACCAGACAGCAGTGAAGGCTTAATGAGCGTAGCTCTTCAGGGTCAGTCCTTCGACCCACATTTCCCCTTGACCTTGGAGCAGAGGCAACCTGATGCACCTCAAAGTCTAGAGGAAAGGGGGAGAAAGGTTGTTTCCTAAGACCGACAGTATATATCAACAATAAAAGGACAGAACAGAATTCTGCCAACTCATCCTAAAGAGATAAAAATGATTTCCAAGACCTATAGATGTGGCCTGTAACCTGACCTACCTAGAGTCTCTCTCTCTTTCCAGCATGGGAACATTCATATTAGAAAGAGTGGTTCATTAGCCTCTTTTAATGCCGTGTCATCAAGCATTCAAGTCACACTACTCATATCCCTTTTGATTCCATGTCCCTTGAAAAATCTTAGCAGCATTATATTTGTCTCATATATCATTTTTCTAAAAAGGGAGAAAAATTACATGTACATATGCGGGCTTCCCAGGTGGCTCAGTGGCAAAGAACCCTCCTGCTGATGCAGAAGACTCGGGTCTGATCCCTGGGTTGGGAAGATCTCCTGGAGAAGGAAATGGCAACCTGCTCCAATATTCTTGCCTGGAAAATCGCATGGACTGAGTAACCTAGCAGGCTACAGTCCATAGGATCACATCAGACACAACCAGGTGACTAGACAACAATGTGTGTATATATATAAGTGCTCTGCTGTGCTGTGCTGGGTGCTTAGTCACTCAGTTGTGTCCAACTCTTTGTGACCCTCTGCATTACAGCCCACCAGGCTCCTCTCTCCATGGGGCTCCAGTCAAGAATACTGGAGTGGGTTGCCATGCCCTTCTCCAGGGGATCTTCCCAACCCAGTGATCAAACCCAGGCCTCCCGCATTGCAGATGGATTCTTTACTGTCTGAGACATCAGGGAAGCCTATGTATATATATATATGTATGCATATATATGTATGTATATATATATATAATATATACAATATTTGAGTTATATATATATATGTATTACTTTAAAAGAATATTTTATACTGAAAGTCAATATACTTGGCATGAATTATTATTATTCCTTGGGCTCCTGTAAGCATCAGCATAGGTTCACCTCTCTAAGCTCAATAGGCTCCGGAACACATACAGTATGTGAATCCTCAAAGCCAAGGTCAAAACCCTGCCCCAGGGCAAAGTCCTGACTGTCATTACTGGCCACAGGCTCCTTGGCAGAGATGAATGTTCAGTGGCCCCTTGACACACAGACACAATGGTACCTTAGTGGGCCCTGTCTCTCTCATCCCCATCTTGTCCAGTTGATTGCTTGACCAAAATTCAGGGCTTTCCATTTTCAATTTCAAGGGCTGACTTTGGTCCATTGTTCTTTTTGACTGATCCTGTCAGTCACAGTATCTACTGCCTCTGTCAGGCTAAAGCAATCCACAAATTTGATGAGCAGGCATGACCCAAGTGACTGATAAAAATGTTAAAGAGACAGGCAGAGGAGCTCTCCAAACACATCCCGGTTCTGCCTCTTTTAAGACAAGCCTGTCTTTCTCCCTTAGAGAGCCCAGAACTGGAAGCAGTGTTACAGATACAGTCTAATCTGTACATAACAGCATGATCCGCACCTCGCTCACAAATTCTGTGCTACTACTGAGCACAGTCAATGACCAGATCTCTCCCAACTCCATCATGGCTCAAGTTGCTGCCAGTGAAAGTACCTCAATGATTTTTTATTCTGCTGATGTGAACTCACATCAGTCTGTCCTGTTGGTTTTCTTTTGAACTCACGTGCAGGCTCTCTGGAGCTTCCCACGTGACACTAGTGGTAAAGAACCCGCCTGCCAATGCAGGAGACGTAAGAGAGGCAGGTTCGATCCCTCACTCGGGAAAGTCCTCTAGGGGAGGGCAAGGCAACCAGTACTCTTTCTTGGAGAAGCCCATGGAAAGAGCAGTCTGGTGGGCTACATTCCACAGGGTCGCAAAGAGTCGGACTTGACTGAAGGACACGTGCGCCCACGCACATGTTTGGTTCTTGTTCATTTCTGTCTCATTACACTCAGACTGCTGCTTCAGCCTGTTGAGATCTACTGCGATCCTGGGACAATGGATCGGACACATAGCATCTCTCGTTTCTCCACTTGGTCTAACTCCCTAGCACCATTTTATGCTACTTTTGTCTCTGAATTCTCGTTTCAGAGGCATAAACTACTTCTGAGTGTCCCCAATATTCTCTAGTCTTTGAATACACGGAAGCCTCTTCAACACAGAAAAAGTCTCAGATTAACAGAGGTCCACACTCCAGACTTTAACGCACTCACTGGTCCAAGCAACAGAAGACCCAGCAGCAAAAGGTTATATATATATATAATATATACAATATTTGAGTTATATATATATATGTATTACTTTAAAAGAATATTTTATACTGAAAGTCAATATACTTGGCATGAATTATTATTATTCCTTGGCCTCCTGTAAGCATCAGCATAGGTTCACTTCTCTAAGCTCAATAGGCTCCGGAACACATACAGTATGTGAATCCTCAAAGCCAAGGTCAAAACCCTGCCCCAGGGCAAAGTCCTGACTGTCATTACTGGCCACAGGCTCCTTGGCAGAGATGAATGTTCAGTGGCCCCTTGACACACAGACACAATGGTACCTTAGTGGGCCCTGTCTCTCTCATCCCCATCTTGTCCAGTTGATTGCTTGACCAAAATTCAGGGCTTTCCATTTTCAATTTCAAGGGCTGACTTTGGTCCATTGTTCTTTTTGACTGATCCTGTCAGTCACAGTATCTACTGCCTCTGTCAGGCTAAAGCAATCCACAAATTTGATGAGCAGGCATGACCCAAGTGACTGATAAAAATGTTAAAGAGACAGGCAGAGGAGCTCTCCAAACACATCCCGGTTCTGCCTCTTTTAAGACAAGCCTGTCTTTCTCCCTTAGAGAGCCCAGAACTGGAAGCAGTGTTACAGATACAGTCTAATCTGTACATAACAGCATGATCCGCACCTCGCTCACAAATTCTGTGCTACTACTGAGCACAGTCAATGACCAGATCTCTCCCAACTCCATCATGGCTCAAGTTGCTGCCAGTGAAAGTACCTCAATGATTTTTTATTCTGCTGATGTGAACTCACATCAGTCTGTCCTGTTGGTTTTCTTTTGAACTCACGTGCAGGCTCTCTGGAGCTTCCCACGTGACACTAGTGGTAAAGAACCCGCCTGCCAATGCAGGAGACGTAAGAGAGGCAGGTTCGATCCCTCACTCGGGAAAGTCCTCTAGGGGAGGGCAAGGCAACCAGTACTCTTTCTTGGAGAAGCCCATGGAAAGAGCAGTCTGGTGGGCTACATTCCACAGGGTCGCAAAGAGTGGACTTGACTGAAGGACACGTGCGCCCACGCACATGTTTGGTTCTTGTTCATTTCTGTCTCATTACACTCAGACTGCTGCTTCAGCCTGTTGAGATCTACTGCGATCCTGGGACAATGGATCGGACACATAGCATCTCTCGTTTCTCCACTTGGTCTAACTCCCTAGCACCATTTTATGCTACTTTTGTCTCTGAATTCTCGTTTCAGAGGCATAAACTACTTCTGAGTGTCCCCAATATTCTCTAGTCTTTGAATACACGGAAGCCTCTTCAACACAGAAAAAGTCTCAGATTAACAGAGGTCCACACTCCAGACTTTAACGCACTCACTGGTCCAAGCAACAGAAGACCCAGCAGCAAAAGGGCATGGTGTGAGCTGCACACGGCACAGCAGACCGAGGATATGCTGGGAATCTTTCTGCCTCTCTCTGGCTATGGCAGAGGTTGTTCTTTGCTCTCCAACATCATTCTCCCCCCTCTATAAAGAACAAACCTCCACTTTTAACAAAGCACATGTAACCGATTAGAATCCAGTGGGATCCAGACAACATTTCCAGCTCCATTACACTTGGGAGTGGTCATGAGACAAAGTTCTGGCCGATGAGATGCAAGCGGTTGTGTCATAAGGGACTTGCAGGAAGGTTTCTTAAAGGGCTGGGGGGTTGGGGATGGGTGAGTGATCTTCTGTCCTCACCAGCTGATACTTGTTCTTTTCTTGGAATGTGGACGTGGTGACTGGCTGCCCATCCACTGGCTTTTCCAGCTATGCACTGAACTTGAAGTTAGAGAAGTGGGTTCAAGAGAATTGTAGAGGAGACAGATTGAAGCGGGGTCTCAAGACCATCAGGCCAGGTCTAGACTGCCTCTATGTCGGCTTCTTGTACAGAAGAAGCAAATAAGCCTCCATTTACTTAAGCCACCTTCCACCATCCGCTTTCTGCTGTATTCAGCTAAAGCTGTCACCAGCTACTTGACTTGGCTTTTGTTCTCCAACCTCGTTTCTCCAGCTACAGAACGAGACTACAGTGTGATACGGAGGGAGGGAAAAACACCCTGGATAACCCACGGTTCTTTACTCCGTTAGCACACTTTCAATCAGCACCTGTCATAGGCTGAGCATTACGCAACGCAAAGGGACTTCCCCGGTCCAGTGGTTAAGAATCCACCTTCCAATGCAGGGAATATGGTTTCTGTCTCTGGCTGGAGAACTAAGATCTCACACGCGATGGGGCAGCTAAGCCCACGTGGCACTAGACAGCCCAGGTGTCACAACTAGATAAGCTACAAAGAAGAGCTTGCACAGGGGAAAAAAAAAAAAAAAAGATGCTAAGAATACAACAGCAAAGACACAAGGAATTCAGTCTGCACATTTTTTTCCATAGTTTTCATTTCCTTTTTTCTTTTTGATTTCAAGATGTATTTTATTTTATTTTATTTTTTTACTTTATTTTACTTTACAATACTGTATTGGTTTCTTTTTCTCTTTCTGCCTTTCAACAAAAACATACTGAGAACCAATAGAGGTGCCAGCCCTGGTACAAGCCCTGGGACTGGGGCTACCATATTTAGCAAAAAAATTTGCAAAGGCAAAAATAATTTTTTTCAGCATTAAGTATGCCCTCTGCAATTATTTGTATGCTAAAAAGGTATTTGCTGTCTATCTGATATTCAAACTTAAATTCAAACTGTCTTTTATTTTACTGAGAGTCCTCCCTTGGGCCACCATGGTGAGGACTAAAAGATTTGATCTCAGAGAGCTCCCTGCCCAGTGAGGGGACAGTTAGCAAACCAGCACGTGGTCAGCATCCTCACTGAAGATAAGGATGAGCAACAGGAAGAAAATCAAGCAGCAGCTTCGGTGACAGGAGAGGCTGGTCCTCCAGGTGTTAGGGAAACACCAGGTATCTGGATGTTGACATGGAAGCAAACAAGCCAGAGGAGGTCAATTTCAGGTGGATGGGGCAGCAAGAGCAAAGCCCTCAAGTGAGAACACGTGTAGAGTGTCCCAAAATCCCAAGGCCAGGCTGGGCAGTATCAAGGAGGAGAAGGTGGGCTTGAGTCAACTCACGTAGAGCCTGTAGGCAATAGAAAGGCAATGGATTTGCTTCTAAGAGTAAGGGGCAGCCACTGGCAGCAAGATGGGTAGAAAAGAGAGCATCATACTGAGCGAGGTAAGTCATACAGAGAAGGAGAAGTATTGTATGACATCTTTATATGTGGAATCTAAAAAGCAATGATACCTACGAACTTACTTACAAAACA
>SJYC01115367.1:0-17715 GCA_006408675.1 Madoqua kirkii | reverse complement strand
GAGAACTAAGATCTCACACGCGATGGGGCAGCTAAGCCCTCGTGGCACTAGACAGCCCAGGTGTCACAACTAGATAAGCTACAAAGAAGAGCTTGCACAGGGGAAAAAAAAAAAAAAGATGCTAAGAATACAACAGCAAAGACACAAGGAATTCAGTCTGCACATTTTTTTCCATAGTTTTCATTTCCTTTTTTCTTTTTGATTTCAAGATGTATTTTATTTTATTTTATTTTTTTACTTTATTTTACTTTACAATACTGTATTGGTTTCTTTTTCTCTTTCTGCCTTTCAACAAAAACATACTGAGAACCAATAGAGGTGCCAGCCCTGGTACAAGCCCTGGGACTGGGGCTACCATATTTAGCAAAAAAATTTGCAAAGGCAAAAATAATTTTTTTCAGCATTAAGTATGCCCTCTGCAATTATTTGTATGCTAAAAAGGTATTTGCTGTCTATCTGATATTCAAACTTAAATTCAAACTGTCTTTTATTTTACTGAGAGTCCTCCCTTGGGCCACCATGGTGAGGACTAAAAGATTTGATCTCAGAGAGCTCCCTGCCCAGTGAGGGGACAGTTAGCAAACCAGCACGTGGTCAGCATCCTCACTGAAGATAAGGATGAGCAACAGGAAGAAAATCAAGCAGCAGCTTCGGTGACAGGAGAGGCTGGTCCTCCAGGTGTTAGGGAAACACCAGGTATCTGGATGTTGACATGGAAGCAAACAAGCCAGAGGAGGTCAATTTCAGGTGGATGGGGCAGCAAGAGCAAAGCCCTCAAGTGAGAACACGTGTAGAGTGTCCCAAAATCCCAAGGCCAGGCTGGGCAGTATCAAGGAGGAGAAGGTGGGCTTGAGTCAACTCACGTAGAGCCTGTAGGCAATAGAAAGGCAATGGATTTGCTTCTAAGAGTAAGGGGCAGCCACTGGCAGCAAGATGGGTAGAAAAGAGAGCATCATACTGAGCGAGGTAAGTCATACAGAGAAGGAGAAGTATTGTATGACATCTTTATATGTGGAATCTAAAAAGCAATGATACCTACGAACTTACTTACAAAACAGGAAGAGACTCACCGACTTAGAGAGCGAACTTACGGTTGATGGGGAAAGGGATAGTTAGGGAGTTTGGATGGGCATGTACACACCGCTGTATTTACAGTGGGTACCCAACAAGGACTTACTGTACTGCACAGGCAACTTAGCTCAGGGTTATGTGGCAGCCTCAATGGGAATGGAGTTTGCAGGAGAATGGATATATGTATGTATCTATTATATATAATATGTATGGCTGCGTTCCTTCACTGTTTGCCTAAAACCATCACAACACTGTCAATCAACTATACCCCAATACAAAAAGTTCTAAAAAGTTCTTTAAAAGAAAAGAGTAAAGGGGAGTCATTAGAGAATTACTGGCAGGGAGGTAGTAAGATTTTACTGTGGTTAGAAGGTCTAACATAAGAGGTGCCCTCTTGATAGGTTTCTAAGAGCACCCACAGAATGGCTACCTAAGGCTCCATGCACAGCAGGTCTCTAGCACTTGTTCATCTTTTACAGCTGAAAAATTAGGCTTGCTCGTTAGCAGCTCCCCACTTCTCCCCTTCCCCAGCCCCGGCGGCCACCTTTCTATGCTTTACTTGTACAAGTTTTAAATACCTCGTGTAAGTGGAACCATGCAGTTTTTGTCCTTCTGTGACTGGCTTAATTCACACAACGCCCTACAGGGTCATCCATCTTACCACAAATGGCAGCATCTTCTTTTAGTTTTAAAAGACCTACCTGACTGCTGGGTGGGGATGAAGACGGCAGGGTGGGACAGAATGAGCAAGCTTCTCAATAACACGGCTGGACGAGGCACTGGCTGGGAAATAGCAGAGTTACCGGTGAGGGTGATCGATGGGAGATGCAGACCAGAAAGGACTGGCAAGCAGAGTAACTCTGGTGGCCGCAGGAGAGGAGAAACTCATATGTGACTTCTAGAACTTAGTCCTGAGTAGCTGAGAAAAGAGGTTCTCATTTCCCAAGATGGGGAATACCACTCCAGTGGGTGGGGTAGGGTGGGACAGTAAGGACTCCATCTTGGCCAGGTACCTTCCATGAAATATTCAAATGGAGATACTAACAGTTCAAAGTCGTTCTTTATTACCCTTAATTTATGAAAGAAAGCTGAGTTCCAGGAGAGTTTAAAAAACCAGAACTTGCACCAAAATCTGTCTGGATCCAGCTTATTTCACTAGACCACATTATTTCAACCCCCCACGCCCTTCCCCCACAGAGGTAAGGTCAGCACTGAATGAGGTGATAGATTTTCAAGTATAATGATTATAAACATCTGGGCTTCCCTGGTAGCTCAGCTGCTAAAGAATCCATCTGCAATGTAGGAGATCTGGGTTCAATCCCTGGGTTGGGAAGATCCCCTGGAAAAGGGTATGGCAATCCACTCCAGTATTCTTGCCTGGAGAATCCCATGGACAGAGGAGCCTGGTGGGCTACAGTTCATGGGGTTGCGAAGAGTCGAATATGGGTGAGCAATTAAGCACATAGGGCATGAAATCTACAGGATCGAAGGAACCGGTAAAATGTGCCCAGCTCTTAAGTAGTTGCTGTGTAGCACAGGGAGGCCAATCTGTTTTTCCATGATGATCTAGAAGGATGAGATGGAGGAAGGGAATGAAGGTTATGGAGGGAAGGGATGTATGTGTAATTATGGCTGATTTTCATTGTTGCATAGCAGAAACCAATGCAACATTGTAAAAAAAATTTTTAATTATTTAAATAAAAAAATAAAGAAATGTACCCAGCTCTGCCTGGGAACTGAGTTCACCATATACTAGAGTCAATCACATCTTCCCAAGAGAGGCTGTCCCAAAGCCGGGCTTCACACCATCACCTGTGAATCATTTACACTGCCTTCACTGAATAATTAATCTCCACATAGATAAAACAGGTACACAGGCTCCCCAAACATCATGGGGCTGGTGCATAATTTACAGAGCAATGCCAACCTCTCCATGCAGGGAGAACGAGGCTTGGACACCTGCCAAGGTTGAGCAGGGTGTCAGCTGGAATGAGGAAAAATAGCTCCATGGAAGACGGTGTTTGGGACGTAAAGGCAACTGCTGAGCCCTAGATTCCCAAGGCAAAAGCAAGGCAGGGAAACAGGAGAGTCAGGCCACCTCTGTGCGGGAGCTGCAGCTGGGAACGGGGAGGACATTATTAACATGTGTTTTGGAAGTCTGGAAAAATATCACAGATGCCACACTCTGCCTGACTGCTGAGCACCTGAGACCCAAGCAATCTCTCCTGTCCTTCACAAATCATCACTGCCTCTGGCAAAAAAAAGCTTACTTAGCAAACACCCAGGCATTTTGAGGGTTTCCCAGGTGGTACCAGTGGTAAACAACCTGCCTGCCAATGTAGGAGATATAAGAGATGCACTTTCAATCCCTGGGTCAGGAAGATTCCCTGGAGAGGGCATGGCAACCACTCCAGTACTGGAGTGGAGAATCCCATGGAGAGTCCCATGGACAGAGGAGTCTGCAGTCCATAGGGTTGCATAGAGTCAGACATGACTGAAGTGACTTAGCATGCACACATGTGCAAGCATTTTGAGACGATGAGATTTAACAGTGTGGGTTTGGGGGAAAAAATAAGATGAATTTCAGCTTCTGTGCCTGGAATTATTTCTTCTCTGCCCCTTACTTACTTAAAAAATTCCTGCTCCTTTTTCATAGATCATCTCAAGGATCACTTCCTCCAAGATGCCTTCCTCCACGCATTCAGGCAGATCAAGTTCCCCATCTCATAAAGAGCTGCACTTGTACCTGTCGGTCTCCCACAGTGGATTGCTAGATTCTTGGTGACAGGGAATCTGCTGAAATCTGTAGTCACAACACAATAGATATATAGATAGTATATAGATAAATGTTGGTAGAGAAAATTAATGAAACAAGCAAGACAAACACCATGACTCGCAAGATATTTTCCCAGCCATCCCATGGAGCACTGCTACTTTAAGGATAACAGCAACATCAAAAGAACATGTGAAAATGTGTATGAAAGAAGCAAACATTCACAGTTTACTTGACATCGTCAAGAATGTTTTGCACCGTGAGGTACACGAACCAATGCTTGCCGTTTCTGATACATTTTCTTCCGCCCCTTGAGTCTGGCATCTGGTTGATGCTACAATAGTTGATTCTTAACTGGGTGATTGGATGCTTGAATCAACATCCATACTTTCCTTGTGAGTTTCCAATTGTGTCACTAGGAAGCTGTGTGACCTTGACTTACTACATTAACTTCTCTGAGCTTCAGATTTCTTATTTGTAAAACAGCCATATTACTAGTATAGGGATGTATATGGTATCATCTCTTTGTGATGCTATGAATATTATATAAGATAATGTATATAAAGATCTTAGCATAGGTATCTAACACTTAGAAGCAGTGAATAAATGTTGGCTATTAGTGTGTTTTAATTTAGTCCAAGTGTGTGGCTTGTAATGTCTGTGTACTTGCCTTCTATTTTCTCCAGCAGTACCACACATCTCCACCTTGACTCTGGGACTTACTGTCTGAATACACAAAACCCAAGGGGCAATCCCAGAGCATGTTTGATGGCTACAGGCTGCATCCTTGTAATTGTAACCTATTTCTTACCTCCAGGCACTTCTGAAGATCAAGATTAAAGAGCTGAATGATCTTAAATGATTTTTAGGTTAGCAGCCTTTATTACTTTGTATGCAACTCCCCACAAAGACTGGACCTTATAAAGCCCCAGCTTATATTTGGGTTACTTGATCCTAAAGCTATAGATACAGTTTTAAAAGCTTTAACTAAATGTTTGACACTTTTCTAAGTATTTTGCTTACGAGAAATTAAGGCCCAGAAACCTATGTATGAAGATTGGGCCTGTCGTACTGTGTTTAGGTGAGCTTGCTAGTTGGGGCTAGATTAAAAAAAAAAGTTCAGATCCGTAGGGAAAGAAAAACTTCCTCACTGCTAAAATCTTCAATATTTCCCAATTTTAGACATCAAGGAAGAGGCAGGTTCTGGTATAGAAAGCCAAGTCTTGTGAGGTAAGGTGCAGATGGGCAAGAAAAAGTGTGCCCATCTTCTTCTGAGTTCACTCCCATTAGCTAAGATTTTGATGTATCTAGAAATACTTGCTTCCCTGGTGGCTGGGTTGGTAAAGAATCCGCCTGCAATACAGGAGACCTGGATTCAGTCCCTGTGTTGGGACGATCCCCTGGAGGAGGGCATGGCTATCCACTCCAGTACTGTTGCCTGGAGAATCCCCATGGACAGAGGAGCCTGGTGGGCTGCAGTCCATGGGATCACAAAGAGTCAGACAGGACTGAGCAGCTAAGCACAGCACACAAACATACTTGCAGGAAGGTGGAAAAAAATGGTGCAGGCCAAAAAAGAAAAAAAAAAGGGATGTGAGTGGAGGGAAGCTGAGAAACAGCCTGTGAGGAGCCAAGGCTGCTCTTAGGCAGCAAGTATTGTATAAACCCAGGTACCAAGTGGTCCACTGCTCTCTGGGGATAATTCTCTTCTGTGATCTCAGAGCCCTGCTAGCCATCCTCGCCTGACTCTGTTGTACCACAGAAAATGAAAGAACGGATTTAGGTCTACCTTGGATGCATGCAAAATTGTCTCTGAAAAAGGCTTGGTTGGAGGCAGCAACAATAAGAGGCCAAAGGGATCGCTGTGTCTCTGGGATGAGAAAGACCCTCCTTCACAAGGGGAGCTTCCTCAGCTATCATTGCCCAACGTGGATGAAGATTACATTTTATTAAAGACTCTGGTGCACTGCGTTTCTTTACCTGCCCAAAAGTGAGCGAAGCTCGTAGGAGAATGAGAATGGAGGTTTCTTTCAGTCCAACCCAGAGGCTGCTCTAGGCCTGGCAGTTGGGGCCCCAGGGGAGAAAGAAAAATAAATTAAATTCTGTCATCTGGAAAATAAATACCAAGCGGCAAGTGATCGTATGCACTGCTTGAGTGAGTAAGGGAGGTTTAATTCTCTAATCATCGCCTCTAGTTTTTCCATGGAGATAAATAGCAAGTTGGTGGGGAGAGATAATCAAAGCCATAATGCTGCGTCTCCTTGGCTTCTCTTGCCTAATTAAACAATAAAAATACTTCCCCATAAGCATTCAGTTTCTATTTTTAAAAAATTGAAGACAATATTTTAATCTTATGCTTGATTCAAAATAAAACTACAGATTTACCTAGCAAACTCCAATGACACTGAGTTGAGCGTTGGGACATCAGTATGATGGTATCTCAGTATAATAAGCTCCCCTTAAAGCACCATTCCTGACCCCCCTGGACCCTCACAATGCACTGGCACACGCTTCTTTGACATTCTGGCTCTCAGCTGGTGGTTTTGCATCATGTCAGCCTTCATTTGCAAAATTCACCAGGGGTCGCACTAATATTCACCTGTGCTCTTTTGAAATACTGTGTCTATAAAGCAAACCATATTTATTAAATAATAAGTAGTTTCCCTGCTTAGTGTTTGAATTTTTCAATCAGAGTTCCTTTTAAGAGATCAACTTTAAATTGGTTGATAGGATCCTAGCCAAAATGTACCCATTCATTCAGCAATCGTGTATAGAGTGAGTGCTGCTATGTGCCAGGTATTATTTGGGATACTTGGAATAACACAGGGTGACAAAAATGTTAAAAAAAAAAAAATTCTAGGTCCTTGAGTAGCATAAATTCTAGTGGGAAAGTAAAGTCAAAACAAATTAACAAAAAAGTAGCAGGTAAATTATATTGCACACTATAAGGTCATAAGTGCTATCAGAAAAAGGAAAGCTAAACTTCCCTGGGGATCCAGTGGTTAAGATTTTGCCTTGCAATGTTGGGGGCGTGGGTTCAATCCCTGGTCAGGGAACTAAAACTCCACATGTCATGGGGCTACTAAGCCTGGTGCTGGAATGAAGATCCTGTGTGTTGCAGTGAAGATCCTACACAGTGCAACTGAGATCTGAAGCAGCCAATTAAATTAAACACCCGAAACAGGAAAGCAAAGTAAGAGAGAGGTCCATGGAGATATACAGGAGTGAATGTGGGTGGGTATAGTTAGGCAGTCATTTAAAATAGAGTGGCCAGCATGGAATTCAAAGAGAAAGTGTCCATTAAAGGAAGTGAGAGTGAGCCATGTATACATCAATGTATCACAGGGTGAGCACTGTAAGCAAAGCCAAGGGCATCTAAACGTGCTCAGTGTCCAGGGCATAGCCAGGCCAGGTACATATGGCTGGACAGAATCCAAGGAGAGATGATGCAGAGAGTTGGCAGAGGAAGACTTCATGAAGAGCTGCCATGGATATTAGAAAAGACAATGCCTTCACTCCAAGAATTGGAGAACCTTGGAGGATTTTCAACCAAGGAATAAGAAATG
This sequence comes from Madoqua kirkii, assembly GCA_006408675.1. Lineage (NCBI taxonomy): Eukaryota > Metazoa > Chordata > Mammalia > Artiodactyla > Bovidae > Madoqua > Madoqua kirkii. The sequence goes on along the minus strand of SJYC01115367.1, from coordinate 10,305 downwards.
TATCATTTTTCCTAGCCTGTGCACTTCTGTTTAATCTAGCTATAAGATATCCAGCAGGCTTCTTGGAGTTTTGAAAATACCTGAAGCAGGTTTCAGAATCACCTCTGGGCTTCAGGAAAAGTCTAAGAACCCAGGTCTGATGCCAACATTTGTGTTACAGAGGAGAAAATGGAACATCAGAGTGGGCAATGAACTAGCCAATGGCCAGCCTCTGAGCTGAGGCTTAAAATCACAAGTTTGGGAATAAGTTCTAGTGATGAAGTTAGCTCATTGTAAAAGATTTAGCACACCCAATTCAGTGAAGCACCTTTCAGCTGATGGGAAAGATGAAAGTGAAAGTGTTAGTCACTCAGTCGTGTCCAACTCTGAGTCCCCATGGGCTGTAGCCCACCAGGTTCCTCTGTCCATGGAACTCTCCAGGCAAGAATACTAGAGTGGGTTTCCATCCTTTCTCCAGGGGATCTTCCTAACTCAGGGATCAAACTCAAGTCTCCTGCATTGCAGGCAGACTCTTTACCACTAGACCCACCTGGGAAGCCTGGTGAGAAAGATAGTTTTTTCAAAAATAGGGACCTGTCAATGCTCAGACCAAGGCAACCTCTTCTAAGAAGCTTTCTCTGCTCCCATCCACAAGTGGAAAGTGAGTGCTGTATGTTACAGACCTTCATAGTCACTAATGCATAATCGTGACAACTTTCCTGTTATGGGGCCTTGACTGTGGGCCATATTTAGCCTCCATAATTTCTAAACTTCTCAGCAACACCTGAGGCAGGTACAATTATCTTTATTTCATAAATGAATGTATGAGGCATCAAGGAAGTTCAGGAATTTGCCCAGAATCCCATAGTTAGCAGATGGCAAAACTCTACCCCACACAGCCTTGGAAACCCATCCTGTCACATACTTGGGTTCAAGTCCATTTTCAGCTGTGAATAAGTGTCCAGGGAGGCCAGAGGCTCATCTCTTTCAGTCCTAGGGGACTCCTAGCACCTAGACTAGAACTGGAGATGCTCAATGGATATTTGCTGAAAAAAGAATGTCTTCTGTGAGGCTCAAATTCCTAATGCCTGAGACTCTGGTCCCATATAAAGACTGAACTAGATAATAAAGGACAAAGAATTTTATAAGACACAAAGACCTATATAGCAGTTATTCCAAAGCTGAGATGCTATGATTTAACCTTTAGTTGCTGCTATGTCTGTATTTCTTCTCTTAATAGCCTTTCAGTAAGTTACCCTGTCTGATGGAACACTGTGTCACCAGGTGGACTGACGGATAAATGATCAGAAAGAGAACTTTGGGAGATGATATGAAAGGCAAATAAGAATTAAATCAAAGTAATATGCAGCCATCAGACAGCACCTGTGTGCAGTATCCTATAGGTCCTGGACCTTTAAAAACCAACGATGAAGGTTGTCACTCGCAGGAATCTGAACTCCTCTGCCAAGTTCTGGACTTTCAACTTCAGGTCACCCTCCTTCAGTGCCCATCTCTGCTGACATAAACAACTACAGAAATCAACAGATGCTGCAGCTAGATGGGGAAAGACTGCCAAACAGAGGACGACGCTCCCTCAGAAGAGAAGAGATAAAGGACTGGAATTGATGGAAGGTGTCAGGTGAGTCCTTTCATGGGCACCTGGGGGCTGGTGGTGATCAGAGCCCTCGGGAAGGCAGGTTGCCGTTCTAGCAGCACAGGGTCCGCTGGGATGCTTTCTTTTGACGGCTAAGGCTGCCAGAACCGCTTAGGAGGCCTGAACCGGTTTCCTGTTGTCCTCCAGGGACTTGGCCTGGTTTCCTCTCCAAAATCATACTGGTAGCCTCCACATTCTCTCTGAGTTATTGCCCCGAAAACATGCTTGTAGAGAGGAACTCTGGCTCCTCAGCTCCAACCCGCCCACCCACGCCTTATTGCTGTCACAAAAGATATGCACAAGGGCCCTAAGCGCCTCTTGGAAGACACGCAGATGTCCACCGCGGGCCTGGCTCCGCTCCGGGCTGGTTCACAGCTTAGGCGGCCAGGCCATCCCCGCAGGCTCTGTCTGCAGAGCTGCCTGGTGGCCTGGTGGTTTCTGGCTGTCTTCTCATCCCTGCCATGCCCTCTGAGACCTGATCCCTGACCATTCTTGCAGCCTTCCCTCTCACCATATTCCCTGTCCCCTCAGACCCTATCCTTTCTGAATTTCGGGCACCCCCAAACCTCTCTCTTTTAATGGGTACTCAAGATTTGCTTTGACCAGATAGTAAAGCACACTGACATAGGAATGACTGTCATGGGGGAGGAATTTTACTCACCAACCTCAGGCACACACCCAGGTCCACAGTGGGGAGCGCCATGACCAGTGTGGAGGCAGAGGGGAGGGGAGACTGCTGGCAAATGCCTCTTTTGGAGTTTCCATGGAAAGGAACTAGTAAGGCTGAGTGGGCAGGCTTAGGATTGGTTGAAAGTGTTAGTTGCTCAGTTGTGTCTGACTCTTTGTGACCCCATGGACTGTAGCCCACCAGACTTCTCTGTCTACGGAATTCTCCAGGCAAGAATACTGGAGCAGGTTGCCATTCCCTTCTCCAGGGAATCTTCCTGCCCCAGGGATCGAACCTGAGCCTCCTGTATTGCAGGCAGATTCTTTACCGTCTGAGCCATGAGGGAGCCATGAACCAGTGAGGCAGGGTGGGCAGGCTGAGGACTGGCTAGTTTGAATAATTCCGGCAGGTTCTAGGGCCTGGGAGCTGACCCTGGGAATCCGGTACCTGACCTGGGCTGATGAGGGCAGGGAGAGTGGTCTGGGGTGAGAGAGCCCCCTAAAGAGGGTGGTTGGGCACTGGGCTGTGGATTGGCTGGTTTGCATAGGAAAATCACAGGCCAGGAATTAGCTACCTTTGGGAGGAGCAGTCTAGCCAGGGTCAGCCAAGCCCTGGGATGTCACAACATCAAAAATAACAGAATAAATATAGACAATCACATTTGTCAATTACTTCTCAATAAAGTTGGGAAAGCTACAGAATGAAAAGACATGATTGATACACCACCACACTCTCTCAGGCATCCAAGAAAGGCTGGTTTCAGACCTGTGGGCACCCTGAGGGAGGAGGCTAATCATTTGGCAACCCTGTGTCCTGGGGAGTCCATCTCTCCAGATTCCCAACTCACCTCAATCAGCAGTCAAGGGAAACTCACAGCTGAACCAGTTTGCTAATCCAAGTGCTCCCTCTGCTTTGCAAGTGGGATCTGGGAGACATGAAGATAAATCGCTGTCCTGAGGACAGCCCCATCATGGTTTAGTCCGCATCTCTAGAGGGCCATGAGCCAGGTGCTGTGCAAGGCTTGGGGGGATAAACACAGTGAAATGGACATAACCGTCTGTGTTAGTTTCCTGGGGCTGCCATTACAAACTGGGGAACTTGAAACAACAGAAATTTACTCCCTCTGTTCTGGAGGGTAGACACCTGAAAACAAAGTGTTGGCAGAGCCGGCTTCCATTCAAGACTCTGGGGCAGAGAGCTTGGTGTTCCTGGCTTACGGCTACATCACTCCCGTCTCTGTCCCCATCTTCACAGGGTTATCTTCCCTCTGTCTTCACATTGTTTTCTCTTGTCTGAATGCCTGTATCCAAATTCCCCTCTTCTTATAAGGAAACCATTCACTGGATTATGTACAGCCCACCCTACGCCAATAAGTCCTCATCTTAACTCAATTAAGTCTCCAAAGATCCTATTTCCAAATAAGGTCACATTCACAAGTATTAGGGATGGTTGTTATTAGTCACTAAGTTGTGCCCAACTCTTTGCAACCCCGTGGACTGTAGCATGCCAGGCTCCTCTGTCCTCCACGATCTCCTGGAGTGTGCTCAAATTCATATCCATTGAGTGGGTGATGCTATCTAGCCATCTCATCCTCTGCCACTCTCTTTTCCTTTTCCTTCAGTCTTTCCCAGCATCAGGGTCTTTTCCAATGAGTCAGCTCTTCACAGCAGGTGGCCAAAGTATTGGAGCTTCAGCTTTAGCATAAGTCCTTCCAATGACTATTCAGGGTTGATTTCCTTTAGGATTGACTGGCTTGATCTCCTTGTAGTCCAAGGGATTCTCAAGAGTCTTCTTGGGAATGGGGGCAGGAGGGGTTGCATAATTTAACACACAACACTCTCCTACATGTATTCCCCAACTATTTTGTGCACAGTAGTATGTATCTGTTAATTCCATCCTCCTAATTTATCCTTCCCCACCCCACTCTTCTCTTTGGTAACCATAACTTTGTTTTCTATGTCTTTGAGTGTTTCTGTCTTGTATATAGATTCATTTGTGCTATTTTTTAGATTTCACACTTAAGTGATATCGTATGATATTTGTCTTTCTCTGGCTGACTTACTTCACCTAATATGATCATCTCTAGGTCCATCCATGTTGCTGAAAATAGCACTATTTCACTCTCTTTTTCTTTTTATGGCTTAGGTATCATATCATTTAATCCTCAAAATCATATATAGCAGGACTTTGGCTATGTAAAAACTGAGGAAACTGAGCCACAAAGGAATTCTCAGTTGACTCCCTGATACTCATCCACTATCAAGTAGAGGGTCAATGTCCCTCCTGGTGAGTCTCTACAAGCTGCTGACTGCTTCCACCAAAAGCACAGGGCAAAATCAACACCAGTAACTTCCAGAGTCAGTCCATAAAAGGACCTGCAGTTTCAACCTTGTTCACTGGCACCGCACGACTTAGGAACCTGCTCCCACCTAACGAAGCCCACCAAACTTAGTCGTGTAGCAATGGCCATCATACATGCCTATGAACCAGGGAGTCTGAATTCAGGACAAGCAGAGGTTAGTAAATGCCTGAGCTGGAGGTTCAAATCAGGTATATGACTCCAGAGCCTTCTCTCTTAACCACCACAGGAAGATAAAGGTAGTTTGCAAAGAAACTCAAGTGCCCAGATTGGCTGATCTGCCCTAAACCCTTCCCAGCCCACCACCCCCCTCCATCTTCTTTCCCACTCCCAAAGAACAATGTGAGCTTGAATGTCAAACTCTAGATTATTTTTATTATATCCAAAGCATCCACCTTGATCACATAATACGTTCTTTTCAGTGAAAAGTAAAAATGCAGTAAAAATGTAAATTGTTTCCCAGCCAGGCTGCTCAAGGCCATAAACCCAGGTGCACCATTAACTCAGAGCAAACTACCACACAATTACACTCATCTCACAGGCTAGTAAAGTAATGCTCAAAATTCTCCAAGCCAGGATTCAGCAGTACGTGAACCGTGAACTTCCAGATGTTCAAGCTGGTTTTAGAAAAGGCAGAGGTACCAGAGATCAAATTGCCAACATCTGCTGGATCATGGAAAAAGCAAGAGAGTTCCAGAAAAACATCTATTTCTGCTTTCTTGACTATGCCAAAGCCTTTGACTGTGTGGATCACAATACACTGTGGAAAATTCTGAAAGAGATGGAAATACCAGACCACCTGACCTGCCTCTTGAGAAACCTCTATGTAGGTCAGGAAACAACAGTTAGAAGTGGACATGGAAAAACAGACTGGTTCCAGATAGAAAAAGGAGTATGTCAAGGCTGTATATTGTCACCCTGCTTATTTAACTTACATACAGAGTACATCATGAGAAGCGCTGGACTGGAAGAAACACAAGCTGGAATCAAGATTGCCGGGAGTTCAAGGCTGTATATTGTCACCCTGCTTATTTAACTTACATACAGAGTACATCATGAGAAGCGCTGGACTGGAAGAAACACAAGCTGGAATCAAGATTGCCGGGAGAAATATCAATCACCTCAGATATGCAAATGACACCACCCTTATGGCAGAAAGTGAAGAGGAACTCAAAAGCCTCTTGATGAAAGTGAAAGAGGAGAGTGAAAAAGTTGGCTTAAAGCTCAACATTCAGAAAACGAAGATCATGGCATCTGGTCCCATCACTTCATGAGAAATAGATGGAGAAACAGTGGAAACAGTGTCAGACTTTATTTTGGGGGGCTCCAAAATCACTGTAGATGGTGACTGCAGCCATGAAATTAAAAGACGCTTACTCCTTGGAAGAAAAGTTATGAGCAACCTAGATAGCTTATTCAAAAGCAGAGACATTACTTTGCCGACTAAGGTCCATCTAATCAAGGCTATGGTTTTTCCTGTGGTCATGTATGGATGTGAGAGTTGGACTGTGAAGAAGGCTGAGCACTGAAGAATTGATGCTTTTGAACTGTGGTGTTGGAGAAGACACTTAAGAGTCCCTTGGACTACAAGGAGATCCAACCAGTCCATTCTGAAGGAGATCAACCCTGGGATTTCTTTGGAAGGAATGATGTTAAAGCTGAAACTCCAAAACTCATGTGAAGAGTTGACTTATTGGAAAAGACTCTGATGCTGGGAGGGATTGGGGACAGGAGGAGAAGGGGACGACAGAGGATGAGATGGCTGGATGGCATCACTGACTCGATGGACGTGAGTCTGAGTGAACTCTGGGAGTTGATTTTGTACAGGGAGGCCTGGTATGCTGTGATTCATGGGGTCACAGAGAGTCGGACACGACCGAGCAGTTGAACTGAACTAGCCACTGAGCACAGCAGCGTGCAGGCATTCCTTGAAATACATCTTTTATATATGTCTCCTACTGCTTCTATTTCTCTGGTTGAGCCCTGGTCAATATACAGGAAGTGGACATCTTATGTTAGGGAGTCCAGACCTCACTGACAAGATAATATCCGAGGGTTTCCCTGGTGGCCCAGTGGTTAAGACTCCATGTTTCCACTGCAGGGAGGAACAGATTCAAGCCCCAGTCAGGGAACTAGACCCCACATGCTACAGCCATTAAAAATGAAAAGAAGAAGAAGATAATATCTAAGGAAAAAACCTAAAGATGGTGAGTAAGTGAGCAAATATAATGGGACAATCCGGGTTAGAGGAAAGAGTATTCCAGACAAAGCAAGAGTACAAGGTTATTATTCCACTTGCTCCTCATAATGAAATTATGGAGTAGGACTTAGGGTGTTTATCAAGAACTGGAGAGAGTCTTGAGACTTTTCCCTGCTGCCCGCTAACAAGGCAACCTGCCACATGTAGATGCTGTCAGGAGCTATGAGACATTTGGCTCAGAAGCAAAGAACATTATCACTCCCCACACTTTGGGTGATGTGAGCTTTAGGTGTGTCAGTTACCAATGCTTCCCCCCAAGTCCCACAGGAGTGAGGCAGGTGGACCCACATGGATGCTGTGTACACTGGGGCCCTATGTGACCTGTACAAACCTGAGCTTAGGAGGCCCTCAATCTTATAATGAGACCACTGTCAAAGCTGCTCCAACATTACTTCCATTCAGGCACTCAGTCATGTCTCACTCTTTGCGAACTCATGGATTGCAGCATGCCAGGCTTCTCTGTCCATTACAAACTCCCAGAGTTTGCCCAAACTCGTGTCCATTGAATTGATAATGCCATCCATCCTTTGTTATTCCCTTCTCCGCCCGCCTTCAATTTTCCCAGCATCAGGGTCTTTTCCAGTAGGCCAGTTCTTCACATGAGGTGACCAAAGTATTGGAGTTTCAGTTCCATTGAATTGATAATGCCATCTCATCCTTTGTTATTCCCTTCTCCGCCCGCCTTCAATTTTCCCAGCATCAGGGTCTTTTCCAGTAGGCCAGTTCTTCACATGAGGTGACCAAAGTATTGGAGTTTCAGCTTTAGCGTCAGTCCTTCCAATGAATATTCAGGACTGATCTCCTTTAGAATGAACTGGCTGGATCTCCTTTCAGTCCAAGGGATGCTCAAGAGTCTTTTCCACCACCACAGTTCAAAAGCATCAGTTCTTTGGCTCTCAACTTTCTTTAGAGTCCAACTCTCACATCTATACATGACTACTGGAAAAACCATAGCTTTGACTAGAAGAATCTTTGTTGGTAGAATAATGTCTCTGCTTTTTAGTATGCTGTCTAGGTGGGTCATAGCTTTCCTTCCAAGGAGCAAGCATCTTTTAATTTCATGGCTACAGTCACCATACGCAGTGATTTTAGAGCCCTACCCATAAAATAAAATCTCTCACTGTTTCCATTGTTTCCCCATCTATTTGCCAAGATGTGATGGGACCAGATACCATGATGTTATTTTTTGAATGCTGAGTTTTAAGCCAACTATTTCACTCTCCTCTTTCACTTTGATCTAGAGGCTCTTTAGTTCCTCTTCACTTTCTGCCATAAGGATGCTATAATCTCCATGTCTGAAGTTATTGATATTTCTCCTGGCAATCTTGATATTGCAGCTTTGCTTCATCCAACCTGGCATTTCACATAATGTACTCTGCATATAAGTTAAATAAGCAAGGTGACAATATATAGCCTTGACATACTCCTTTCCCAATTTGGAACCAGTCTGTTGTTCCATGTCCAGTTCTAACTGTTGCTTCTTGACCTGCATACAGACTTCTCAGAAGGCAGGTGGGGTGGTCTGGTATTCCCATCTCTTTAAGAATTTTCCACAGTTTGTTGTGATCTACACAGTCAAAGGTTTTAATGTAGTCAATAAATAGCACAGAAGTAGATGTTTTTCTGGAACTCTCTTGCTTTATTGATGATCTGACAGATGTTGGCAATTTGATCTCTGGTTCCTCTGACTTTTCTAAATCCAGCTTGAATATCTGGAAGTTCACAGTTCATGTACTTTTGAAGCCTGACTTGAAGACTACTACCTTGCTAGTGTATGAGATGAGTGCAATTGTGCAGTAGTTTCAACATTTTTGTCATTTTTATTTGGAATTGGAACGAAAACTGACCTTTTCCAGTCCTGTGACCACTGCTGAGTTTTCCAAATTTGCTGGCATAATGAGTGCAGAACTTTCACAGCATCATCTTTTAGGATCTGAAATAGCTCAACTGAAATTCCATATTTCATTAGCTTTACTCATGATGATGCTTCCTAAGGCCCACTTGACATGCATTCCAGGATGTCTGGCTTTAGGTGAGTGATCATACCATCATGATTATCTGGGTCTTGAAGATCTTTTTTGTACAGTTCTTCTGTGTATTTTGCCACCTCTTCTTAATATCTTCTGCTTCTGTTAGGTACATACCACTTTTGTCCTTTATTGTACCCATCTTTGTATGAAATGTTCCCTTTGTATCTCTAATTTTCTTGAAGAGATCTCCAACTTTTCCCATTCTGTTGTTTTTCTCTATTCCTTTGCATTGATCACTTAGGAAAGCTTTATTATCTCTCCTTGCTATTCTTTGGAACTCTGCATTCAAGTGGATGTATCTTTTCTTTTCTCCTTTGCTTTTGGCTTCTCCTCTTTTCTCAGTTATTTGTAAGGCCTCCTCAGACAACCATTTTGCCTTTATGCATTTCTCTTTTGGGGGATGGTCTTAATCACTGCCTCCTGTACAATGTCATAAACCTCTGTCCATATTCTTCAAGCACTCTGTCTATCAGACCTAATCCCTTGAATCTACATGTCACTTTCACTGTATAATTGGAAGGGATCTGATTTAGGTAATATCTGAATGGTCTAGTGGTTGTCCCTGCTTCTTCAATTTAAGTGTGAATTTGGCAATAAGGGGTTCATGATCTGAGCCATAGTCAGCTCCCAGTCTTGTTTCTGCTGACTCTATAGAGCTTCTCCATCTTTGGTTACAAAGAATATAAACATCTGATTTTGGTATTGACCATCTGGTGAAGCTCATGTGTATAGTCTTCTCTAGTGTTGTTGGAAGAGGGTGTTTGCTATGACCAGTGCGTTCTCTTGGCAAAAGTGTATTAGCCTTTGCCCTCCTTCATTTGGTACTCCAAGGCCAAATTTGCCTATTACTCTAGGTATCTCTGTATGCAGGTCAGGAAGCAACAGTTAGAACTGGACATGGAACAACAGACTGGTTACAAATAGGAAAAGGCATACATCAAGGCTGTGTACTGTCACTCTGCTTATTTAACTTATATACAGATTACATCATGAGAAACGCTGGACTGGAAGAAGCACAAGCTGGAATCAAGATTGCCAGGAGAAATATCAGTAACCTCAGATATGCAGATGACACCACCCTTATGGCAGAAAGTGAAGAGGAACTGAAGAGCCTCTCAATGAAAGTGAAAGAGGAGAATGAAAAAGTTGGCTTAAAGCTCAACATTCAGAAAACTAAGATAATGGCATCCGATCCCATCACTTCATGGCAAATAGATGGGAAAACAGTGGAAAAAGTGTCAGACTTTATTTTTCTGGGCTTCAAAATCACTGCAGATGGTGACTGCAGCCATGAAATTAAAAGATGCTTACTCCTTGGAAGAAAAATTATGACCAACCTATACAGCATATTAAAAA
>SJYC01115366.1:0-16472 GCA_006408675.1 Madoqua kirkii | reverse complement strand
ATGACAGAGGATGAGATGGCTGGATGGCATCACCAACTCGATGGACATGAGTCTGAGTGAACTCCGGGAGTTGGTGATGGACAGGGAGGCCTGGCGTGCTGCGATTCATGGCATCACAAATAGCTGGACGCGACTGAGCAAGTGAACTGAACTGAACTGAGGCTTCTGCCCAGCACTACTATTTTATCACAAATGAAAAGAAGCCTTTGAAAAAAATCTCATTTACCAATATTTGCTAAATAGCCTCCTTTCTCCCCAAGTTCTCTTGGGATCCATATATGATAATACTTTCTACAAAAGTTGAAAGCAAAAGGACTTCTGACTTTCTGACATCACAGTTCTGAGTTCTTTATATCGCTTTGCCCTTTGCAACACAGGAAAATGTCAAACTCCAAACTTCCAAAGCGAAAACAATTGGCAGTGAATAAGACAGACAGTGATGAGTGAGATGAGATCAGAGAAAGATAGGCAAAGGTCAGATCATGTAGGACCTTGCAGATTGTTATAAAAATGTTGTGTATTCTATAAGCACCATTGGAAACCCAATTAAAAGATTTTAATTGGGGAATGGCATAGAAACTTTGCTTTTGAAAAACCTCCACTCATTGCTGTGTGAAGGATAGAATCAAAGACAGTAGATAAAGTAGGAAAACCAGTGTGGAAATCAGCTCCCTATGTGGTGAGAAATGATGGTAACTTGAAATAGAGTGACATCAAGGATCTACAGAGAAGTGGGACAACTCAAAAGCATTTTGGAAGATGCATTAACAGGACTAGGTATTAAATTTAATGTGAGCAGTGAAGGAGAGCAGGCATCAGGAACATTTCTAAGATTGCAGACTTGAGCAACTGCTCATTTATTGAGCTGGAGAGCCTTGAGAGGAAGTATATCTGGAGGAAAACCACAGCTTTCATTTTGACTTGTTCAGTTTAAGATGCTTGCTTAATATATTTAGGTAGATGTTGAGTTTAAGATATTCAAATAGAGAACTGTTCAGATGGCATTGACGTGTGAGCCTGGACAAGAAAGAGGCTGGAAGAAGGATGAAGTGAGAAGTTTTTGGTTTATAAAAGGTTTTGGTGCCTGAAGGGGCCTGTGGACAGAGAAAAGCCCCAGGACTCTTACTGAAGATACTCCAACACACAGAGATTGAAAGGAAGAGAATAAGCAGCCATCAAAAAAGGTGCTTCTAGAAATGGAGACGCAGACATGAATGGACTTGTGGATCCAGCGGAGGAAGGAGAGACTGGGACACATACAGAAAGCGGCACTGACACATGTAAGCTATCAAATGTAAAGCAGATCACGAACGGGAAGCTGCTGTGGGACAGCCTGCGCTGTGATGACCCAGTGGGGCAGGGGGACGGGCAGGGAGGGGGCCTCACGAGGTCGGGGATATGTGTATAATTACGGCTGATTTGTGTTGTTGCACAGCAGTATACAACGCAACATTGTAAAGCAATTATCCTCCAATAAAAAACAGGAGCTTCTAGTGCACTGGCAAGAATACTTGGAGAGTTCAGGGCCACAGAAACCCCAACAAAAGAGGATGTCAAGAAGGAAGGCGTGACCAACAGTGGGGATTCAAAAAAGAGTCACATGAGATCAAAACCAGTCCTTTGAACTCTAACTTATGGAGGTCATTTGGCAAACTCAGGAAAGATAATTTGGGGTTGGGGGGGCATGTAGTATACAACGCAACATTGTAAAGCAATTATCCTCCAATAAAAAACAGGAGCTTCTAGTGCGCTGGCAAGAATACTTGGAGAGTTCAGGGCCACAGAAACCCCAACAAAAGAGGATGTCAAGAAGGAAGGCGTGACCAACAGTGGGGATTCAAAAAAGAGTCACATGAGATCAAAACCAGTCCTTTGAACTCTAACTTATGGAGGTCATTTGGCAAACTCAGGAAAGATAATTTGGGGTTGGGGGGGCATGTTAGAGGAGCAGGAAGTGGTAGACACCATGCTGAAATGGGTTGGGAAGACATTTAGAGGTCCTGGGTTGGGAAGATCCCCTGGAGAAGGGAAAGGCTACCCACTCCAGTATTCTGGCCTGGAGACTTCCATGGGCTGTAGAGTCCATTAAGTCACAGAGTCGGGCACAACTGAGTCATTTTCACTTTCACTTCAGAGGTGAATACGTGAAGACATAAATTAAAGTGAAAGAAAGTGAAAGTCGTTCAGTCATGTCCAATTCTGTGACTCCGTGGACTATACAGTGCATGGAATTCTCCAGGCCAGAATACTGGAGTGGGTAAATGTTCCCTTCTCCAGGGGATCTTCCCAACCCAGGGATCAGACCCAGGTCTCGCACCCTGTGGGCAGATTCTTTACAGGCTGAGGCACTAAGGAAGCCCAAGAATAATGGAGTGGATCACCTATCCCTTCTCCAGCAGATCTTCCAGACCCAGGAATTGAACTGGGGTCCCTGCAATGCAGATGGATTCTTTACCTCTGAGCTACCAGGGAATCCCCTAAATTCCCTAAATGAATATACAGTGCAGGTGATGAACAGATTAGAAGGATTAGATCTAATAAAGAATGTGCCTAAAGAACTATGGACAGAGTTCCATAATATTGTACAGGAGGTAGAAAATAAAAACATCCCAAAGAAAAAGAAAAGCAAGAAGGTGAAGTAGTTATCTGAGGAGGCTTTGTGAATAGCTGAAGAAAGAAGAGAAGGGAAAAGCAATGAAGAGAAAGGCGCATCCAGCTAAACACAGAGTTTCAAAGAACAGCAAGAAGAGACAAGAAGCCCTTCTTCAATGAACTGTGCATGAAAATAGAGGAAAACAACAGAAGGAGAAAGACTAGAGATCTCTTCAGGAAAATTGGAGCTATCAAGGGAACATTTCATGCAAAGATGGACACAATAAAGGATAGAAATGGTAGAGACTTAGGAGACTCAGAAGCGATCAAGAAGAGATAGAAAGAATACAATGAAGAATTGTACAAAAAAAGATCTTAATGAACTCGATAACTACAATGGTGTGCTCTGTTACCCAGAGCCAGACATTGTGGTCTGTGAAGTTAAGTGGGCCTTAGGAAGCTCTGCTGCCAATAAGCTAGTGGATGCAACGGAATTCCAGTAGAGCTATTCAAAACCCTAAAGAGTGATGCTGTCAAAGTGTTGCACTCAATATGCCAGCAAATCTGGAAGACTCAGCAGTGGCCACAGGATGGGAAAGGTCAATCCTCATCCCAATTCTCAAGAAGGATAGTACTAAAGAATGTTCAAACCCTCAGACAGTTTCACTCATCTCCCATGCTAGTAAGGTCATGCTTAAAATCTTGTATGCTAGGCTTCAACATTATGTAAACCAAGAACTTCCAGATGTCTAAGATGGGTTTAGAAAAGGTAGAGGAACAAGAGATCAAATTGCCAACATCTGATGGATCACAGAGAAATCAAGGGAATACCCGAAAAGCACCTACCTCTGGTCCATCAACTATGCTAAAGCCTTTGACTGTATTGACATAACAAACTGTGGAAAGCTCTTAAAGAGATGGGAATACCAGCCATCTTACCTGTCTTCTGAGATACCTGTATGTGGGTCAAGAAACAGCAGTTAGAACCCTGTATGGAAAAACAGGTTGGTCCAGAACTGAGAAAGGAGTACAACAGGGCTCTCTGCTGTCACCTTATTAATTTATTAACCTATAAATAATCATGAGAAATGCCAGGTTGGATGAGTTACAAGCTGGAATCAAGATAGGCAGGAGAAATATCAACAACCTCAGATATTTGGGTGATACCATTCTAGTGGCAGAAAGCGAAGAGGAGCTAAAGAGCCTCTTGATGAGGGTGAAGGAGGAGAGTGAAAGAACTGGCTTAAAACCAAATGTTTAAAAAACTAAGATTTTGGCATCCAACCCCATTATTTCATGGCAAATAGAAGAGGAAAAGGTGGAAACAGTGACAGATTTCCTCTTCTTGGACTCTAAGATCACTGCAGATGGTAACTGCAGCCATGAAATCAGAAGACATTGCTTCTTGGCAGGAAAGCAATGACAAACCTAGACAGTGTGTTAAAAATCATAGACATTACTCTGCCAGCCAACAAAAGTCCATATAGTCAAGGTTATGGTCTTCCCAGTGCTCACATACAGTTGTGAGAGGTGGACCATAAACAAGACAGAGTGCCAAAGAATTGATGCCTTCGAACTGTGGTGCTGGAGAAGACTCCTTAGAGTCCCTTGGACAGAGATCCAAGGAAGGTCGAACCAGTCAATCTTAAGGGAAATCAACCCTGAATACTCACTGGGAGGACTGATGCTGAAGTTGAAGCTCCAGTATTTTGGTCACCTGATTTGAAGAGCCAACTCATTGGAAAAGTCCCTGATGCTGGAAAAGATTGAGGGCAGGAAAAGAGGGCATCAGAGGATGAGGTGGCTGGATGGCATCATTAATGCAACGGGCATGAACTCAGACAAACTTCAGGAGATGGTGAGGGACCAGGAAGCCTGGTGTGCTGCAGTCCACGGGATCTCAAAGAGAAGCAACAACACGTGAAGAGAGCTTGTGTATATGTATTTTCCAAGAATCATGCATATGGAGTGGTGCCCAGAGGCAAAGAGAAGGTCAAGGGATATTTAAAGCCTCCTAGAAAGGATCTAAAAATGAACAACTGACTGAAAGCAAGTGTTTTCCCAGTGGCTCAATGGTAAAGAAGCCACTTGCCAATGCAGGAAACATGGGTGACA
Source organism: Madoqua kirkii (assembly GCA_006408675.1). Taxonomy (NCBI): domain Eukaryota; kingdom Metazoa; phylum Chordata; class Mammalia; order Artiodactyla; family Bovidae; genus Madoqua; species Madoqua kirkii. The sequence goes on along the minus strand of SJYC01115366.1, from coordinate 11,765 downwards.
AGGGTTTGATCCCTGGGTCGGGAAGAATCCCTGGAGGAGGAAATAGCAGCCCACATCAGTATTCTTTCCTGGGAAATCCCATGGACAGAGGAGCCTACTGGGCTATAGTCCATGGGGTCGCAAAGATAAGGACACGATTGAGTTACTGAGCATGCACAAAGAGCAGAAATAAACAACAGAGTGAAAATCAACAGAAGGAGATGGAATCTAGGCATGAGATCTGGAGTAACTTAGAAAGATTTGCCTGTGATCGGAGGAGCAACACAGGGAGTCGCGGGGGAGAACAGGCAGCATGGAGCTAAGGATTGTGTCTTGCCCCTTGGGGCTAAGGGTCATCACCCTTTACAGCTTCAGAATTGCTCACACTCACCACCTTAATCCTCCAGTGTGGGTCTGGAATCCTTATCCTCATTAAACATATGAGGAAACAGGTTCAGACAGATTCAAGTGATCTGCTTGAAAGCTTACAAGACGTTAATAGCAGAATGAGAATTCAAACCCAAGGCTTTCGTCTTTAAACACAGCCCCTCTCCTTCCCCCTCCCTCTCTCTTGCCCGTCCCTTCCTTCATCTCTGTAATTCTCTCTGCCTCTGTCCTTCTGACTCTCTCTCTCTCGTTCTCCTTCCTTTTCTTCTTGGAATGCCAGTCACTTCCTTTTGCAGAATCAATCTTGGAATTAGTGTACTGAAACCCTTAGGCACCCTCTTCTCAGCTTGGATTTTATATGCTATCCAGAGACAGATTCAGCAGCAGATTAAAGCTGTTTGAAGCCTTCTTGAGTTTTATGCCTCACTTACTCAGAGCTAGGGACCTCTCAGTTCTGGATTTTAAAATACGCTTTTATTTTTTTTTTACTTTTCAATTTGTTGACAACTGCCTTTAGTGCCCTGTTATCCCTCTGGATTGCTCCAATGTACTGCTCTAGAGACTAAAGAATGTATCTGCTAAGGTTGGAAGCCGACTGAAGCCTCCCGAGTTCAGTGCTTCCCTCTAAATCCCAAACTTGTTCATGATTCAAATTCACTTACGCTTGGCAACAAAATCAGCACACTCTGTTTCTTTAGAAAGACACTTCAAATTCCCTTTCTAAAAGAGCATAAGTGGCGGCCATTAAATAATTCATCCAGATGGCTTTCAGGAGAGCAAGGGTGTAAATGAATAAGAACCATACAGGTTACATTTAACTCGAAACCCACCAGAAAATCAATAAGACTTGGACGCTAATCTGAAATTTCATAAACCTTAAACACACGGAGTTCCAACCACCTCATTAGTATAAAATAATGCATTAGCCGAAGTCACTTTGGGTGCTCACGTGGAAAACTTTGGGAAAAATAAATTATTTGTGGGAAAAGATATCTGCTCCATTGCACTAAATGGTACCCTTGTGGCCCAAAGTGTTAGTGATACTCCCAGCTGCCTCTAACAGCATGCACTAAAATCACGCTGTTGTTTGAATAAAGACAGAGGGCGAGCACCAGCGCTGGCAATCGCCTGGCAGACGGGAAGGAACTGCACAGATTTAGAGTTAGATGTGGGTTCCGATCCTGAATCTACCATATTCTAGCTACCCTCTAGAAAAGCTGGCAAACTCCTGCTTTAGACGCACAGTTTTGATGATCACATGTCTACTTTGTTACCAGGTCACTGAATCATGTAATCTCTCAACCACCAAGTGGAAACCCAGCACTGGGGAACTAGGAGTGTGGGGCCCTAGGCACACAGATGGGCAGATTCGGGCTAGAGCTTCACATCACTTAAATGGCAACCCACTCCAGGGTTCTTGCCTGGAGAATCCCAGGGGTGGCGGAGCCTGGTGGGCTGCCATCTATGGGGTCGCACAGAGTTGGACACGACTGAAGCAAATTAGTAGTAGTAGTAGTAGCTATGTGATGTTGGGCACCTCTCTGGACCTCAGTCATCTCCTCTGTACACGTGTAAAATAATAATACTCACCATAGGTTGTTTTGAGGATGAAATGAGGTAACGTATGAGATCATATGAGGGCTTCCCAGGTGGCTCAGGGGTAAAGAATCCACCTGCTGTTGCGGTAGCTGCAGGTTCAATTCCTGGGTTGGGAAGATCCTTTGTAGAAGTAAATGTCAACCCACTCCAGTGTTCTTGCCTGCGAAATCCGATGGACAGAGGAGCATGGCAGGCTACAGTCCACGGGGTCACAAAGAGTCAGATACAGTTTAGCAACTAAACACACATATGTATGCCTGAGATTATATAACCTCATTGTGATAGTGTGTGACACACGGTGAATTTTTTTGTTGTTATTTTAGAACATGATTTATTAGAGATTTAATATGTTTTCTTAATTTTCAAGTTTCACTTTCACTTTTCAGCGCTAAAAATTCCCACATGACACTCTCTCTTCAATCAAAGTATAGAATGCTTCTGTGAAAAAAGCAAGGCAAGTACTCAAAGATTTGGGGAAGATTGAGGGCAAGAAGAGAAGGGGGCAACAGAGGACGAGAAGGTTGGATGGCATCACTGACTCAATGGACATGAGTCTGAGCAAACTCCAGGAGTTAGTGGAGGACAGGGAAGCCTGGTGTGCTGCAGTTCATTGGATCACAAAGAGTCGGACACGACTTACCAGCTGAACAGCAGCAACAAGTTCTCAACAGTCACGAAGAGGCATCAGGACCTGTCTCTTATACACATCTAGATGTGTATAAGAGACAGCTCCCACCCCGTCCAACTCCTCTAGGTTGTCACAGAGCACCGAGCTGAGCTCCCTTCATCAAACAGCACGTTCCCACTGGCTATCTATTTTACATATGGTGATATATATGTTCAGTGCTATCTCTCAATTCACCCCACCCTCTGCTTTCCCTACTGTGTCCATAAGTCTGTACTCCATGTCTGAGTGACACATGGTTATTGTTCAAGATATATTAGCTATGTTTTTTCTTACTAATTATCTACTATTTATTAACAGCTCCTGTTGAAAACTTGGCTAAAAAAAAGAGAGTTTTATGGGTGATACATCTTTTCCCTCCAAGTCAGTGTTCTTCACATTTTACTCAGAATCACCTGGAATAGCTGTTTAAAAAAAGGGGGGGGGGGGGGCAGGTTTCTGGGCCCACCTAAAGCTACTGAATCAGACCCTCTGTGACCAGGGAGCAGGAATATCATTTTATAATTGCCCTCAGTAATTCCTATGCCTGATGAAATTTGAGAGCCCCTGCTCTGGGTTTGTGGGCTTCCCAGGTGGTGCCAGATGTAAAGAACCCTCTTACCAATGCAGGTTAGACATAAGAGACAAGGGTTCGATCCCTGAGTCAGATCCTCCAGATGCCCTGGAGGAGGGCATGGCAACCCACTCCAGTATTCTTGCCTGGAGAATCCCATGGACAAAGGAGCCTGGGGGGCTACAGTCCAGGAAGTTGCAAAGAATCAGACACGACTGAAGAGGCTTAGCGCGCACACTCTTGAGTTTCTGCTTCTCAAGCCAGGAAATGAAGCAACTCCTACGGGGGAACACAGGCTCCCTGTGAGGTGCTGTGCTTAGTCACTCAGTCGTGTTCAACTCTATGACACCATGGATTATAACCCTCCAGTTTCCTTTATCCAAAGGGATTCTCTAGGCAAGAATACTGGAGTGCGTTGCCATGCCCTCCTCCAGGGGATCTTCCCAACCCAGGGATGGAACCCAGGTCTCCTGCATTGCAGGCAGATGCTTTACTGTCTGAGCCACCAGGGAAGGTCCCCTGTGGAAACCTCTAATTCCAATATTTTTGGTTAATTTTAATGACCACAGAAATTTAACGACATGATTTGGAATTGATCTAAGTGCTAGGGTTTAGTAGGAGGTTGAAAGATATATTCAGGTTTAGAGTTGTTGATTTCAAATGCTGTATGTTATGACTTATATGTGGAATTCTAAAAAAATAAAACAAGCAAATTAATATAATAAAACAGATGCAGACACAGATATAGAGAAGAAATTAGTGGTTACCAGTGGAGAGACACAACTGAAGCGACTTAGCAGCAGCAGCAGCAGCAGTGGAGAGAGGGAACCAGAGAGGGGAAAAATAAAGGTAGATGATTCAGAGGTACAAACTATTATGTATGAAATAAATAAGCTACATATTTGGTGCAGCACTGGTAATGTAGCCAATTTTCTACAATCACTTTAAATGAAATATAATCTATAAAAATATTGAACCACTACATTGAAACTAATGAAATATGCTCACCAGCCTCTTCTGTCCATGGAACTCTCCAGGCAATAATACCAGAGTGGGTAGCCATTCCCTCTTCCAGGGAATCTTCCCTGCCCAGGGACTGAACCCCTGTCTCCCGCATTGGCAGGTGGATTCTTTACCACTGAGCTTCCTGGGAAGCCCTTTATTGACTTTGGGCTTCCCTAGCAGCTCAGTTGCTAAAGAATCTGCCTCCAGTGTAGGAGACCCCTGTTTGATTCCTGGGTTGGGAAGCTCCCCTGGAGAAGGGATAGGCTACCACTCCAGTATTCTTGGGCTTCCCTGGTGGCTCAGCTGATAAAGAATCTGCCAACAATGTGGGAGACCTGAGTTCTACCCCTGGGTTGGGAAGATCCCCTGGAGAAGGGAACAGTTACCCACTCCAGTATTCTGGCCTGGAGAATTCCATGGATTATATAGTCCATGGGGTCGCAAAGAGGCAGACATGACTGAACAAGTTTCACTTTCACTTTTCAGCGCTAAAAATTCCCACATGACACTCTCTCTTCAATCAAAGTATAGAATGCTTCTGTGAAAAAAGCAAGGCAAGTACTCAAAGATTTGGGGAAGATTGAGGGCAAGAAGAGAAGGGGGCAACAGAGGACGAGAAGGTTGGATGGCATCACTGACTCAATGGACATGAGTCTGAGCAAACTCCAGGAGTTAGTGGAGGACAGGGAAGCCTGGTGTGCTGCAGTTCATTGGATCACAAAGAGTCGGACACGACTTACCAGCTGAACAGCAGCAACAAGTTCTCAACAGTCACGAAGAGGCATCAGGACCTGTCTCTTATACACATCTAGATGTGTATAAGAGACAGCTCCCACCCCGTCCAACTCCTCTAGGTTGTCACAGAGCACCGAGCTGAGCTCCCTTCATCAAACAGCACGTTCCCACTGGCTATCTATTTTACATATGGTGATATATATGTTCAGTGCTATCTCTCAATTCACCCCACCCTCTGCTTTCCCTACTGTGTCCATAAGTCTGTACTCCATGTCTGAGTGACACATGGTTATTGTTCAAGATATATTAGCTATGTTTTTTCTTACTAATTATCTACTATTTATTAACAGCTCCTGTTGAAAACTTGGCTAAAAAAAAGAGAGTTTTATGGGTGATACATCTTTTCCCTCCAAGTCAGTGTTCTTCACATTTTACTCAGAATCACCTGGAATAGCTGTTTAAAAAAAGGGGCGGGGGGGGGCAGGTTTCTGGGCCCACCTAAAGCTACTGAATCAGACCCTCTGTGACCAGGGAGCAGGAATATCATTTTATAATTGCCCTCAGTAATTCCTATGCCTGATGAAATTTGAGAGCCCCTGCTCTGGGTTTGTGGGCTTCCCAGGTGGTGCCAGATGTAAAGAACCCTCTTACCAATGCAGGTTAGACATAAGAGACAAGGGTTCGATCCCTGAGTCAGATCCTCCAGATGCCCTGGAGGAGGGCATGGCAACCCACTCCAGTATTCTTGCCTGGAGAATCCCATGGACAAAGGAGCCTGGGGGGCTACAGTCCAGGAAGTTGCAAAGAATCAGACACGACTGAAGAGGCTTAGCACGCACACTCTTGAGTTTCTGCTTCTCAAGCCAGGAAATGAAGCAACTCCTACGGGGGAACACAGGCTCCCTATGAGGTGCTGTGCTTAGTCACTCAGTCGTGTTCAACTCTATGACACCATGGATTATAACCCTCCAGTTTCCTTTATCCAAAGGGATTCTCTAGGCAAGAATACTGGAGTGTGTTGCCATGCCCTCCTCCAGGGGATCTTCCCAACCCAGGGATGGAACCCAGGTCTCCTGCATTGCAGGCAGATGCTTTACTGTCTGAGCCACCAGGGAAGGTCCCCTGTGGAAACCTCTAATTCCAATATTTTTGGTTAATTTTAATGACCACAGAAATTTAACGACATGATTTGGAATTGATCTAAGTGCTAGGGTTTAGTAGGAAGTTGAAAGATATATTCAGGTTTAGAGTTGTTGATTTCAAATGCTGTATGTTATGACTTATATGTGGAATTCTAAAAAAATAAAACAAGCAAATTAATATAATAAAACAGATGCAGACACAGATATAGAGAAGAAATTAGTGGTTACCAGTGGAGAGACACAACTGAAGCGACTTAGCAGCAGCAGCAGCAGCAGTGGAGAGAGGGAACCAGAGAGGGGAAAAATAAAGGTAGATGATTCAGAGGTACAAACTATTATGTATGAAATAAATAAGCTACATATTTGGTGCAGCACTGGTAATGTAGCCAATTTTCTACAATCACTTTAAATGAAATATAATCTATAAAAATATTGAACCACTACATTGAAACTAATGAAATATGCTCACCAGCCTCTTCTGTCCATGGAACTCTCCAGGCAATAATACCAGAGTGGGTAGCCATTCCCTCTTCCAGGGAATCTTCCCTGCCCAGGGACTGAACCCCTGTCTCCCGCATTGGCAGGTGGATTCTTTACCACTGAGCTTCCTGGGAAGCCCTTTATTGACTTTGGGCTTCCCTAGCAGCTCAGTTGCTAAAGAATCTGCCTCCAGTGTAGGAGACCCCTGTTTGATTCCTGGGTTGGGAAGCTCCCCTGGAGAAGGGATAGGCTACCACTCCAGTATTCTTGGGCTTCCCTGGTGGCTCAGCTGATAAAGAATCTGCCAACAATGTGGGAGACCTGAGTTCTACCCCTGGGTTGGGAAGATCCCCTGGAGAAGGGAACAGTTACCCACTCCAGTATTCTGGCCTGGAGAATTCCATGGATTATATAGTCCATGGGGTCGCAAAGAGGCAGACATGACTGAACAAGTTTCACTTTCACTTTTCAGCGCTAAAAATTCCCACATGACACTCTCTCTTCAATCAAAGTATAGAATGCTTCTGTGAAAAAAGCAAGGCAAGTACTCAAAGATTTGGGGAAGATTGAGGGCAAGAAGAGAAGGGGGCAACAGAGGACGAGAAGGTTGGATGGCATCACTGACTCAATGGACATGAGTCTGAGCAAACTCCAGGAGTTAGTGGAGGACAGGGAAGCCTGGTGTGCTGCAGTTCATTGGATCACAAAGAGTCGGACACGACTTACCAGCTGAACAGCAGCAACAAGTTCTCAACAGTCACGAAGAGGCATCAGGACCTGGGCATTTCCAACCCTGTCATACCCCACCTCAATCCAAGACACAGTGAGAGAGGAGATCAGGAGATGGCGTGGGGCTTGTGGACTAAAAGAAAAGAGGAACACGGCAAGAATCCAGAACTACTTCCATTTCAGGGATGATTCACATTTCAGGGTCAAAGTGACAATGTGACAAAAGATGACCAGTCAGACCTCCAGGCCTGTCTCTAAGCTGGAGGCCTTGTCTTGGCTGGATCTCAGCTGAGGGAGGCAAAGGAGAAAAGCAAAGACCCAAGGCAGGAGAGAATTACTTTGAAAAGCATCCATGTTGTAGGAGGAAGAGAATTCCACAGAATATTTAAATCTAAATTCTGGACCCGCACCTTAGTAGCCTTGCAATATTGGAAAAGCATCCTTAGCCAATGCTCAAAGCCTCAGTCTCCTGATCTATAAAAACCACAGAGTTAGACTCAGGATTTAATGATGCATGTGACCTTACTTAGTGATTTAAGGCATGCTCAAGCAGATTTAATGCAAGACCAGCCAATCCCCCAGTCTTTCTAGGTCTGAGGGCAGACAGGTAGGATGTAAAGCCCAGGAGCTTTATTTTTCTCCAAGTTCTAAAGGTCCTTCTCCAGCTTTCAGATGAGATATCGAACCAGGAAACTACTCTTCAAATGGCACCATATCTATTTCAGCAATCCCCATGCCCCACGAATTGTCTAAGCCAATGAATACAGCAGGCATGTAGGTCAGGCAGTAAATTCACCTCCTTGTGCTAGGAACTCTTGGCTACAGGGTAAAATAATGCAGTGTTGCAATTCCCACCCCTACACATGAGACTGATCCAGAACATTCTGTTCAATTCCAGGTGGCTTGTGCCAGTGATGCTGTCTGCTCAGACACCCCAGCTGAAGCCACCTGGATGTGGACAGACGGAGGAGCATGGGCCGTGGAGCCAAAGTCAACCCAGATCGAGACTTGAGTCTAGGCTGTGCATTTCAAGTTCTCTGTGCTTCTGCCTGTGTATTAATTTCCTATGGCTCCCACAACTGGGTGACTTAAAAGACTAATAATTACAAATTCAAGTTCAATGCAAGAAACAGGGCACTCAAAGCTGGTGCACTGGGAACACCCAGAGGGATGGGATGGGGCGGGAAGAGGGAAAGGGGTTCAGGATGGGGGATTTACGCTAAAATCCAGTATGATTTCATCTCCAGATTCATAACTAAATACATCTACAAACTCCCCTGTTTTCAAGTAGAATCACATTGAAGGTTCTGGGTGGACATGAATTTGGGGGGCACTGTTCAGCCCACTATGCTCACTCATCTGTAAAATGGAAAAAAAACCTCTAGGCACCTACCTTACCAGATGCTGTAATAAATGAGACAATACACATAGGAGACTGTTTCCGGTGATGTCCAGTATAAAGGAAACACCCAATCAACACGACCTATTGATAGAGAGCTTTAGGCGGACGTCTATCAATAGCTCACTTTCTCCCCTTGGTTAGTCACCTCTCATTTCTCCATGTCTCCACTGGGTAAAGGGAAACGCTGATGCTTCAGCAGCCCTGGAGTCCAGGGTCCTAGTCCAGGGCTTAGACAACTTTTTCTGTAAAAGGCGAGGCAGTAGATATTTTAGCCTTCGTGGACTATATATGGTCTTGGAGGCAACTACTTAAATCTTCTGTCACAGCGAGAAAGTGCCCATGACATGAGTCATGGACAAGACATGAGCCAGAGGGCATAGCTGGGTTCCAATACACTTTACATGCACGTCAGATGGTGGGCTGGATTTGGTCCTGCTTCCAGTCTCTCTCCCCTCCAGCTAACCCTCCCAGCCTCACCACTGACCTTCACAGAACATCATCTCAGTGTTTTTTGCCTCTTTTCTACATCGAACTTGTCACAAGTTAGTCCCTTTTCTAAGACAGCAACTGCTTTATAGCTTACTATTTATGAACACATCTGATCTCCTATCCAAGACTGTGAGCTCTCAGAGGGAGTGCTGAGTGGATCCGCCCTGCATCACTTAGGTGTTTTGCACAGAGTGGGTTCTGGTTAATGAACTTGGACAAGGGTGAGGTTCCAAGCACTACCTTTTTCCCGTCGGCTTCCAAAAACCTACTCTGAGGGAATATTGTGAACTTTCAACTTTATTCAGAGGGTTTGAACATTATTCCAGGAGCCATAAGGAGCAATGGCAGGTGTCAAAAATGGTAGGCATTCATCCATGTTTGAAGTCCTAATGAGTAATTAGCGAGAAGGTTAAACTTAGCCCAAGGAAACTCAGAGTTGATTTAGTCACCAAATGGTCATATCTCCGGCGATCAATAACTGTCCTAAGAGTCATTGTTTTATTTTCCATTGAGATTAAAAAATATCAGCGAAGCAGTGCATTAAGTAGTTTGGGCTCTAATATCAGAGCTGGTTTCAGTTTTTCCTCACTACTCACTACTATTTGACATCCCTGAGGCTAACTTTTCTTACCTGTAAAATAGATATAATAAAAACATCTCCCTCATAGGTTTTTTAGAGAATTTAATGACTGTGGAAGATGCAAAGTCCTTGGTACTGAGTCTGAGAAAACTCAGACTATGTCAGGCAGTATCATTATTAGCAGTATCGCTACAATAACTATTAAGAATGCCAAGCAGCAGTCCTTCTCTGAAGACGCGGATGTTTAATTAGCAGCTTCACCTTTCTCCCTCAGCTTCTTGCCGGCAAGATTCTCCCAGGAATCACTGCGTGTGCCTCATCACCTCTGCTAATGATACTGAATCACCACATCCTTCCCGTTCTCCTACGACACTGAGGTCAGCTATGGAATGCATTAATGTCTCAGGCAGACAGTTTCTCCTCAAACCGTAGTAACTTCCCAAATCTAAATTTGAATAAGCCTGAGGTCTCCTGGCCCAAAGTGATGACCCCTGCCCCCTTTCCAGATCTCATTTTCTTCAGGTCAGTTCTGCTTTTTTGATCAAATTATGAGCACACGGATAATAACACTCACCCAGCATCTTGATCTCCAAAGCAATGTAAAGGCCTTCAAGTCCATCTGCCAATTCAGTGAATTTCCATCTTTAATAAAAACAAGTTTCAGACACCAGCTTCAAACGCTGATGCAGGCGAACTTGCCTCCCAGGGGGCAGGTGCACCGCATGCATGTTAATGCGCAAAAATCAGGACGCGCAGGCAGGGGGGACTTCAAAGGCATGAGATGTGGAGCAGGAAGACAAGGAGGCTCTTCAGAGATTGCTGACTGTGGGCAAGTCATTTAACCTCAGTCTCAGTGGCCTGGTATCTAAAAATGGGGATAATACATATGCCTCATCCATGTCACAGCTGTGGCAAGAAATAGGTCAAATAATGGTTGAGGGAGTGATGGGTGGATGGTATGATTCAGCATTACTTCTCAAAGAGGTCATTTTATTCAAATTTCAGCCCTTCTGCTTAAAACTGGAGGTTTGCCTCTTTCACTTCTTAAACAAACTCTGTCAAAGGTCCTGTCTGCTCTAAAGAAACAGGAGGGAAAAATCTATTTGTTGTATATTCACTAGGGAGTACTATGACCTAGCGCTGAACACTCACTAAGGCCGGCATGCTATCTTAAGAGAACTTAGATAACCTCAGAGCAGTCCTATAAATAGGCAACATCATTAGCTCCTTTTTAGAGATGGCACAACTGAGATACAAACATGATTAATATTTTGCCCATGTTTACTCAGGAAAGGAAGAATCTATTTTAAATTCTTAGTGGAATATAGTCGATTTTCTTCTGCTTTATTGACTATGACAAAGCATTTGACTGTGTAGATCACAACAAATTGTGGAAAATTCTTCAAGAGACAAAGGTCCATCTAGTCAAAGCTGGTTTTTCCAGTATCATGTATGAATGTGAGAGTTGGACTATAAAGAAAGCTGAGTGCCAAAGAATTGATGCTGTTGAACTGTGGTGTTGGAGAAGACTCTTGAGAGTCCCTTGGACTGCAAGGAGATCCAACCAGTCCATTCTAAAGGAGATCAGGCCTGAATAGTCATTGGAAGGACTGATGCTGAAGCTGAAATTTCAATATTTTTGCCACCTGATGTGAAGAACTGATCATTTGAAAAGACCCTGATGCTAAGAAAAACTCTGATTGGGAAAGATTGAACGTGGGAGGAGAAGGGGACAAGAGAGGATGAGATGATTGGATGGCATCACTGACTCAATGGACATGAGTTTGAGTAAACTCCGGGAGTTGGTGATGGACAGGGAAGCCTGGCGTGCTGCAGTCAATGGGGTCAAAGTCGGACACAGAGTGACTGAACTGAACTGAACTGGAGTTGATTTATAATATTGTGTTAATTTTAGATATACAGCAAAGTGAATCAGTTATATATATGTATAAATATATATTATATGTATTATAAATATATATAATATAGAGATGTATTAT
>SJYC01115364.1:0-14674 GCA_006408675.1 Madoqua kirkii | reverse complement strand
ATACATTTTTTTCAAAGAAAACTTGAAACAAGGAAAATTAGAAGATATTTCAAAGGGAATGAAAAGTACTGTATCAAAATTTGAGAGATGCAAATAAAGCCAGGCTTAGAGAAAATTTTATAATCAGATGTTTACATTGTCAATTTTTTTAGCATGTCCAAAATCAGTTAGCTTAGCTAATAAAAAATAAGAACTGAAATCCAAAGTAATAGAAAGGAAGTAATGAAAACTTTAAATCAATGAAGTAAGAAACCAAAAATAGAGAAAAATCACCATAAGCTGCTGTTTAAAAAGATCCATATATAAATGTGAATCTCTAGCTATACTGATCAAGAAAAAAGATATGGTGTAATCTGCCATATGAACAGAGTGAAGCCAGAAAATGATCAGCTCAATAGCTGCAATAGAAAGCACACAAACAAGTGGAATGTTCAAAAAGTGGGAGGAAAAAAGATGTATCACGCATGTGGCAAGCAGAACATTGTAGTGGCTACAATGAGATCAGACAAAATAAACCAGAAGAAAAACATAGCTATTAGATGTAAAGAAAACTCTTTTATAATAATAAAAATGGTCAGCTCGTAAAGCATAACAATTTGTTATAATATACACATCCAAGACAATTTCAAAGTAAAATTTAAAAAACAGAATTGAAGAGAGAAATAGGCAATTCAAAAATAATATCCCCATTTTCAATAATGCATAGAGCCAATAAGATTTTGGAAACAGAAAACTTGAACAACTCTAACTCTAGTTAACTGACATCGGTAGAATGCTTCACCCAACAGTGTCAGAATATACATTCTTCTTAAGCATACAATGAAACATTCTCCAGAGTAGACCATAAGCCAATCTGTAAACGAAGCCTCAACAAATGTAAAAGGGTTGAAATTATACAGAATATGATCCCTGACACAGCAGAATGAAACTGGAAATCAATCACAAAAAATAACCTGATAAATTTACAAATATGTGGAAATTAAACAACACATTGCAAATTACCAGTGGGTCAAAGAACATGCCTTCAAAGCATGTTCTGTTCCAACAGTAGCACAGACCTCAGTCATTCATATCTGAGCTCTGGAGTCAGACAGAGTTCCCATCCTTGCTCTTCCATGTCCAAGCTGTGTGACTCTGAGCAAGTTCCCCAAGCATCTCTACCTCCATTTCTGAAATGGTAGAGCCTGCCACTCAGGGTTGTTCTGAGAAACACAGTGTCTGGTCCATATCTAGTGCCCATTAAGTGTTAGTTTTACAAATAATGCCTCAAAGGACAGCTACTGATATGCACAATCACTCCAGAGTCTTCCCACTATCCAAGAGTATGGCTCACATCTCGTTTGGAAAATCTTTGGTCTGCTCTTCTGATTTGAGTTTGGGCCTTCTACCCAGCTCCACCCTGTTCGCTCCTTCTAAGGTTTTGGCTTCTCCTGTAGTCCAGTTGTTGCTGTTTAGATGCTAAATCATGTCTGACTCTTTTGAGATCCCATGGATTGCAGCACACCAGGCTCCTCTGTCCATGGGATTGCTCAGGCAAGAATACTGGAGTGGGTTGTCATTTCCTCCACCAAGGAATCTTCCCAACCCAGGGATTGAACTCGTGTCTCTTGCATCTCCTGCATCAGCAGGCAGAATCGTTACCACTGAGCCATCAAGGGAAGCCCCTATCATCTAGACTGAACCTCAGAACTCCTCTGCTGGGTCTACCCAGGATCCTGCTTCAAAGGAAGAGATACTGATAATGTAGATAAACCTTCCAAACAGACTCTGAAAAGCCCTAGTCAAGTGGAAAAGGCCTCTAAGAAGGTTACAGAAGTGTTGTCTGTGGAGGCTGGCCCAAGAAACAAAAAGATGGATAGGTATACAGGCTTGCAGCCCATGGAATATACAATCAATTTCACTAGTCCATCTAAGGTTCAAAACTTCTGATTCTGGTCAGAATGAAACAAGCATTGGATCAAAGTGTTCCACTTGTCATGCTTTAGCAAGCACCAGGCAGAGATGTAATTGTGCCACCAGCAGGCCTGGGAGAGTCCAAGGGCACACCTCCTTCAAACACAGGAAAGACCTCGTCAGGACATATAACCAACTGACTCCCACAGACAGTGGCTGAGGGACCTCAGCTGCTGAGATGAGCAATTTCCAAGCTGAGAGTTTGCCGGAGACACTTTTGTGCACAGCGGAAGAACTGCTGCTGACTTCTGCTCTGCTAGTCCTGAGTAGCAAACCAGTGAGAACCATTGGCAACAACCATTGCCTACAATGGTGATTCCAAGCGGGAGGAGACTCTGCCTCTCAGAGAACATTGAGAAATGTCAGGAGGCATTTTTGGTTGTCATAACTGAAGGAGGGGCTTCCCGTGCTTAGAGGCTAGAGAGGCTTCTAAGCATCCCAGAGTACAGAGAATAGCCCTACATGGTGCAGAATTAGCCAGGAGAAAATACCAATAGTGCCTCGACTGAGAAGCCCTGTCCTACAAGAAAGGACCAGGATCATTTCCATGGTATTCACAAAGCACTGTGCCGTAACCAGACCACGATCTGGTTGACCAGCCTCACTATTGATGATGTTCATTTGTTAGGAGCATAAACATCTGGGTCCAAATTCAAGCTGCCCCACTTACCAGCTTAAGCAAAGATATTTCACTCTAAGTGTTTCTGCTTCCTCATCTATAAAATGAGAATTTAAGTAAAATGCACCTCATGGGACTTCCCTGGTGTTAGAGTGCATAAGAATCCTCTTGCCAGTGCAGGGGACACTGGTTCTCTCCCGGGTCCGTGAAGATCCCACATGCCATGGAGCAACTAAGGCTGTGCGCCACAGCTTCTGAGTCACTCCCTAGAGTCCTAAAGCTGCAGATACTGAAAACCTGTGCACCTACAGCCTGTGCTCTGCAACAGGAGAGGCTACCACGCCAAGGAGCCCTGCACACCGCAGTGAAGAGTGGCCCCGCTTGCCGCCACTAGAGAAAACGCGAAGGCAGCAGTGAAGATCCAGCACAGTCAAAATTAAATAAATTATAGTTTTTAAATTGTCTCACAGAAATTGTCTTAAGGATTAAATAAGCTACATGAAATGATCCATGTCAAGTGCTTTGTCTGTTAAGTGTCTAGCACTGCATTTGAGTCGATTCTAACGAGGTGGATAAACCTAGAGTCTACTAGACAGAGTGCCGTAAGTCAAAAAAGAAAAACAGCTATTGCATATCTGTAGGGCAGCAGTGGAGATGCTTACATAGACAGCAGACTTGTGGACACAGCGGGGGAAGGAGCAGGCATGCTAAGTTGCTTCAGTCGTGTCCAGCTCTTGCCACCCAGCCAGCCAGGCTCCTCTGTGTGTGGGATTTCCCAGGTGAGAATACTGGAACAGGTTGCCATGCCCTCTTGCAGGAGAATCTTCCTGACCCAAGTATCAAACCAGGTCTCTTAGGTCTACCTGTATTGGCCGGAGTGTTCTTTGCCACTTGGAGAAGGAAATGGCAGCCCACTCCAGTACTCTTGCCTGGAAAATCCCATGGACGGAGGAGCCTGCAGGCTACAGTTAATGGGGTCACAAAGAGTCAGACATGACTGAGTGACTTCACTTTCCTTTCCTTTCCTTTCTTTACCACTACTGCCACCTGGGAAGCCTGGGGGGAAGAAGTGGGCAGGACAAATAGAGACAGTAGCATTGAGCTATATACATCGTCATGTGTAAATTTAGATAGCCAGTGCAAATTTGCTGTATTTGCCGTATGACTCAATTCCTATATGACAAATTCTGTGACAACCTTGGGGAGAGAATGGGGTAGGGGGAGGGAAGTTCATGAGGGAGGTGACATACGTATACCTATAGCTGATTTCATGCTGATGTACGGCAGAAACCACATAATATTGTAAAGCAATTGTCCTCCGGTTAAAAATTTTAAAAAAATTAAAGAGAAAAACTAAAAACAATAATAATAATAATAATTAAAAGTACCTAGCACTTAAGCAGTGTTGAGTATGATTTTCCTTACTGCTCTTTTATTCTTGAGGACTCTATGTTGTCGCCATGCTACCAGCTAAGCCCTTTGCCCTTTCATCATCCCACCTGCAATCATTCTTGTCCTTCCTCAAAGATAAGTTCAAACGTTGTTTCCTCTCGGAAACCTTCTCAGACATACATCAGGGGTCCATCAGTCCCTGCTCTGAGTTCTCTGGCAAGTCATTTACTCCTGTGTCCACCTTGATTACTACCGGTTTGTCAGCCCCTAAATGGCAGGGAATACATTCCACCACCCTGTGTGCCCTGGCTCAAGCTGCAATAAATAGCCATTCAACTGGATCTCAATCTGCTTTTATCACAGTTGTCTGCATTCTTTTTTTTTTTTTTTTGTCCCTCACCAGCCTGAAAGGACTTCCTCATTCACTCATTTTGTTGTTGCTGTTGTTCAGTCGTTAAGTCGTGTCCGACTCTTTGTGACCCCATGGACTGCAGCACGCCAGGCTGCCCTGCCCTTCACTAGCTCCCAGAGTTTGCCCAAATTCATGTCCATTGAGTCACTGATCCTATCTAACCATATCATCCTCTGTCACCCCCTTCTCCTCCTGTCCTCAATCTTTCCCAGCATCAGGGTCTTTTCCAATAAGTCAGCTCCTTGTATCAGGTGGCCAAGTATTGGAGCTTCACTTCAGCATCAGTCCTTCCAATTAATATTCAAGGTTGATTTCCTTTAGGATGGACTGGATTGATCTCCTATTCTGTGTGAATAATGGGCCTTCCCAGGTGGCACTAGTGGTAAAGAACCCACCTGCCAAGGCAGGGGACATAAGAGACGTGGGTTCAATCTCTGGGTCAAAAAGGTCCCCTGGAGTAGGGGCATGGCAACCGGCTCCAGTATTCTTGCCAGGAGAATCCCGTGGACAGAGGAGCCTGGCAGGCTGCAGTTGCAGAGAGTCAAACAGGACTGAAGAGACCTACCACACATACATGCACTGTGTGAATAATAACCCCAACAGCATGCTAAGGCCATCTCCAGTGGAGACTGTCTCATGGGAGCTGACTGCAGGTCTGAGAATTTGCAAGACTTTCTATGAGATGTAAATGGGAGCAGAGAGGGTAGAGCTGTGATGTCGATGCTGGTGAGGAGGAATAAGGAGGAAAGAAGACTCTCTTCCCACTTCATATCCAAAGGGCAGAAACAGTAGTCATTGCTCATGGCAAACGGTCTCATTGCTCAGACACTGTGAACATTTTCTATAAACTCTCTCTTGCTTTAATGAAGAAGATAACAAAAGTACCTCAATTGTTATAATTACCTGACCAGTATCACACAGCAAAGATGACTTCTAGATAGGTCTGACTGACCCATATTTGTCCTTCTAATCACTATGATTTACTCTTGTTTCTCAAAGATAACTCAGTTAACATCATTCAAAGGAGAGTACAAAGATCCAGTGACAAATTCACAAACTCTTTAGACCCACAATAGCAGTTAAAAAGCAGCAGCTGAGGAGAAAAAAAAAAAAAAACAGAATAGAAAGAAAAAATAGACAACTGGATGGTTTTTAAAGATTTTTGCTTACCTAACAGCAGAAACCATTCTTCAAAAGAAAACTTAAAGCAAGTCTGTTTTGTCTCACAGATATAAAAAGCAAATTTATGGTTACCAATGGGAAGGGACAAATTAGAATTATGGGATTAACAGATATAAACAACTCTACATAAAATAGACAAGCAGCAAGGATATATTGTATAACACAGGGAACTGTAACAATTATCTTGTAATAACATATAATGGAATATATACTGCAAAAATACTAAATCACTGTTGAACACCTGAAACTAACTCAATATAATTAATCAATTAAACTTCAATTTAAAAAGAAACAAACAATACACAAGTCTGTTTTGTAGAAGATAAAACACAGAACAGAGCTAGGAGGTGGGGAGTCCTCCGGAGCCACACGCCTGTCTCCCCCTCCCTATTCCAAAAGCTCTTAAAGGAAGTCTGAGGAACCAGCTGACCCCACCTTAGGTTTTGAATCTGTCGAAAAGAGTCTCAGAAACAGGCAATGACTTGCTAAATCCATTCAGCTCAAACGCGGCAGAACCAGGAATTCTAGGTCTCCTGGCTCTGAATTCAAAGCGCTTTTGATTTTTGTTTGAATATTTTGATGCCTTATTTATGACGACTAGACATTCTTACGGAGAAATGCAGAAAACCAAACAATCCTCCCCAAAAAGTCACAAAGGACTAGTGTTTCTCGTTTGAGGTGATGCCTTGAATTACAAGATGCATCCAAATTTGAAACGTTAAAAATTCTGGCCCTCAGGATCAATGAAATGTAGCATGTATATATCCAGAGAATGTTTGATTTTCTGAATTTGATGGAAGACACTTCTATTGGTTTCTCTCTTCATCCTTCAGTGCTCTTCTTCCCTAAGATACTAGTGTTGTTTGGATTAAAGTCTCCTTGGAATTTGGTTAAAGTTACAGAAACACTAGCTAGAAAAATGTGGATATACACTGGCACAGTTTGAGACACAAGGTGATGACCCTCTGCAGTCACTCATGATAACCATATACTTTACTTTGTATTATGGATTATCAGAGCTTCCCTGGTGGCTCAGACAGTAAAGAATCTGCCTGCGATGCAGGAGACCTGGGTATGATTCCTGGGTCCGGAAGATCCTCTGGAGAAGAGAATGGCTACCCACTCCAGTATTTTTCATTGGAGAATTCCATAGACAGAGGAGCCTGGTGGGATACAGTCCATGGGGTCACAAAGAGTTAGACATAGTGAGCAACAAACACTTTCACTTTTCACTTTCATGGATTAATAACAACTGTTATTTCTGGACCTCAAATATTCCTTCCCTATTTATTCTGGGCCTATGGAAAAGAAGAAGAATTCTGCTATCCATTCTTTGTTGTTGTTGTTCAGTTGCTAAACCATGTCCAACTCTTTGCAACCCCATGGACTGCAGCATGCCAGGCTTCTCTGTCCTTCACTATCTCCCAGAGTTTGCTCAAATTCATCTCCATTGTGTCAGCGATGCCATCCAACTGTTTCATCCTCTGTCATCCCCTTCTCCTCCACCTTCAATCTTTCCCAGCATCAGGGTCTTTTCTAATGAATCAGCTCTTCCCATCAGGTGGCCAAAGTATTGGAGCTTCAGCTTCAGAATCAGTCCCTCTAATGAATATTCAAGATTGATATCCTTTAGGATTGACTGCTTTGATCTCCTTTCTGTCCAAGGGACTCTCGAGAGTCTTCTCCAACACTCCCACAATTCAAAGCATTGATTCTTTGGCACCCAACCTTCTTTTTATGGTCCAGCTCTCATATCCGTACATGACTACTAGAAAAAATGCAGCTTTGACTGTATAGAACTTTGTTGGCAAAGTGATGTCTCTGCTTTTTAATATGCTGTCTAGGTTGGTCATAGCTTTTCTTCCAAGGAGCAAGAATATTTTAATTTCATGACTGCAGTCACCATCCACAGTGATTTTGGACCCCAAGAAAACACAGTCTGTCACTGTTTCCATTGTTTTTCCATCTATTCGTCATGAAGTGGCGGAATCAGATGCCATGAGCTTAGTTTTTTGAATGTTGCAGTTTTTTTAAATGAATTTTTTTTAATTGAAGGAAAATTGCTTTACAAAGTTGTGTTGGTTTCTGCCAAACATCAACATGAATCAGCCATACAGAATGTTGAGTTTTAAGCCAGTTTTTTCACTCTGCTCTTTCACCTTCACCAAGAGGCTAAGTTCCTCTTTGCTTCCTGCCATAAGGGTGGTGTCATTTGCCTATATGAGATTATTGATGTTTCTCCTGGCAATCTTGATTCCAGCTTGAGCTTCATCCAGCCAGGCATTTCGCATGATGTATTCTGCATATAAGTTAAATAATCAGGTGACAATATACAGGCTTGACGTACTCCTTTCCTAATTTGGAATCACTCCATTTTTCCATGTCTAGTTCTAACTGTTGCTTCTTGACCAACATACATGTTTCTCAGGAGGCAGGTAAGGTGGTCTGATATCCCTGCCTCTTTAAGAATGTTTCACAGTTTGTTGTGATCCACACAGTCAGAGACTTTAGCATAGTCAATGAAGCAGAAGTAGATGTTTTCCTGGAATTCCTTTGTTTTTTCTATGATGCAACAAATGTTGACAATTTGCTCTCTGGTTCCTCTGCCTTTTGCAAATCCAGTTTGAACATCTGGAAGTTCTTGGTTCATGTACTATTGAAGCCTAGCTTCAGTTCAGTTCAGTTCAGTCGCTCAGTCATGTCTGACTCTTTGCAACCCCATGAATCGCAGCACACCAGGCCTCCCTGTCCATCACCAACTTCCGGAGTTCACTCAGATTCACTTAGTCCCTGGTAAACATTATTCTATTCTTTGCTTTTATTAGTTTGACTACTTTAAATACCTCATATAAGTGGAATTGTGCTATATTTATGCTTTGGACATTTCACTCCTCATTATGCCCTCAAGTCTATCTGTGTTGTCACAATGGTGGTATTCCCATCTTTTTTTAAGGCTGAATAATATTGTATTGTAAGTATATACCACATTTTCTTTCTGTCTGGCTCCGTTATGACCCCATGAACTGTAGCTCGCCAAACTCCTCCATCCGTGGAATTTCCCAGACAAGAATACTGAAGCTGGTTGTCATTCCCTTCTCTGGGGGATCTTCCTGACCCAGGGATCAAACCTGCATCTCCTGCATTAGCAGGCCGATTCTTTACCACTGTACCACGTGGGAAGCCCAATTATTCCATTAGGGGTTGAAAAACACTGATGCTCTAATTTTAATTTTCCTCCTGAATTTATTATCAGGAATAGTTTTATAAAGAATAATCTTTCCCACACCAACTCTTTAGTTACATTCAGGTGAAGGAAATACAAAATAAATGTCCCATATTTTCCTTTGTTTTCCTTTATTTACTAATTTTCTTAATAATTATCTGGGTCCCTAGAATCTTCTAAAAGTAACCAGTGACTTTTTTTGTTTGTTTTAAAATACCATTATGAGCTCACAGATTTCTGACATATTTGATGTATTTCAATATATTATAGTTATTATTCTTTTTGATGTTCCAAGTTTCCATTGTTGGCCATTGGAAATACTTAGGAGCAAATCGTCATTTCTCCTAAGTTATCTTAACATGGACCCAAGGGCAGTTGATAGTCCCTGCTTTCTGGCATGATACAATGTTCCAGACTAACCTAGTGCATTTCCTGTCTCACACCTGTAATCATTCATTCCTAGGATCCCCAGTTCTTTAGTGAGAAACATTATTTGGAGACCTCAGTTTGGATGTGAAGGGTTCTCATGCTACTGGGCTGATCATTCTTTGTAGGCTTTTTCAGTGGACCAGTCTAACAACTTTTTAATAGAAAATATATCAGGATGCAGTTTACTTATATCTCTCCTTTCTAATAAGGTAAACTTCAGTTCCTAATGACACAGGAATGATTAATTCCAGTACAGACGTAAGTGTATGTGTGTCTGTATCTTTGCATGACAAACAAAGGACCTGAGCAGGGTCTCCATTCTCATGACAGATGGAGGGCGGTGAGACGCCAACAGGAGGAGCTTCTGGAAGAGGATGAGGAAAGATGGGAGAAGGAAAGAAGGAAAGAGAATTAAGGCGTGGGGGAGACTTCATACAGAATATCCTCTGAACACAAAACTGCAAGGTCTCATGCATAACGTAAAGATGTTTATACATCAGTGACAACTCCCTAAGGATAAGACACTGTGAAATCACACTCTTTGACCACCCCCCACTGGGCTTCCCTGGCGGCTCAGATGGTAAAGAATCCACCTGCCAAGCAGGAGACATGGGTTTGATTTCTGGGTCAGGAAGATCCCCTAGAGAAGGAAATGGCAACCCACTCCATTATTCTTGTCTGAGAAAGCCCATGGACAGAGGAGCTTGGTGGGCTACAGTTCAAACAATCGGACATGACTAAGCAATTAAACAACAGCAAACAATAATACCAAAAGTTAGCATACTCTGGGGCTTCCCTGGTGGCTTAGACAGTAAAGAATCTGCTGGCAACGCAAGAGACCTAGGTTCGATTCCTGGGTTGGGAAGGTCCCCGGAGACGGGAATGGCAACCTACTCCAGTATTCTTGCCTGGAGAATTCCATGGACAGAAGAGTCTGGCAGGTTATGGTCCATTACAATCCGTGGGGTCATGAAGAGTTGGACACAACTGAGTGACTAACATTTTCACTTTAGCATACCCTATGCTAAGCATCATTCTAAATAATTACTATATAAACTCATTGAATCCCATAACAACTTCAAGAGATAGGCATCATTAATATTATTACCACCATCTTATAAAAAAGAAAACTGAAGTACAGAGAGGTTAAACCACTTGTCCAAGGTGAAATGACTAGTGAGTAGAAGATCAGACCTGGGCGTTTTGACTTTAGAGTACCATATGATGCCATATGCATCTTGAGAAAGGGTGTTAAGAACCAATACACAAACACGTACAAATATTCACACACACACACACACACACACACACACACATACATACATTTATACATAACTTTGGAAAAAAGAGCGCCAGCAAAGCCAAGTTATAAACATCTCATTATAAAATGGAATTTGGAAGTCTGTGAGATTTCTGCACAATTTAGCACCACTCAAAGGGATAAGAGACCACAAGGGGATTGAAATTAAAAGTCTCAGTAGATAAATGGAAACAACCTAGATTTCCATCAACAGATGAATGGATAAGGAAGTTGTGGTACATTTACACAATGGAATATTACTCAGCTATAAAAAGAAATGCATTTGAGTCAGTTCTAATGAGGTGGATGAACCTGGAGCCTATTATACAGGGTGAAGTAAGTCAGAAAGAGAAAGACAATATTGTGTATTAATGCATATATATGTAATCTTGAAAGATAGTATTAAGAATCCTACATACAGAGCAGCAAAGGAGACACAAAGAACAGACTTATGGACACAGCTGGGGAAGGAGAGGGTGGGATGATTTGAGAGAATAGCATTGAAACATACACATTACTTTTGTAAACTAGGTAACCTGTGGGACTTTGATGTATGATGCAGGGCACCCAAAGCTGGTGTCTGAGACAACCCAGAGGGATGGGATAGGGAGAGAGGTGGGAGTGGGATTCAGGATGGGGGACACATGTATACCTGTGGCCAACTCATTCTGACGTATGGCAAAAACCACCACCATATTGTAAAGTAGTTATCCTCCAATTAAAAAATATTTTCTTAAAATTTTTCCTGTAATAAACCAAAAAAGTTCTCAGTAGACAATAAACAGACTAATCCATGCATTTATTCATTCATTCTTCATTCATTAAGTGAGGACACTAAGACTTAGGGAGACTGAATAAATAAATACCTGGGCTTCCCTAGTGGTCCAGTGCTTGAGAGTCCCACCTGCCAGTACAGGGAGCATGCGTTTGATCCCTGGTCCTGGACAGTCCCATATGCTCCATAGCTACTGAACCCGTGCTCTGGGGTTTGTGAGCCACAGCTACCAATCCACATGCCACACGTGCTTAAGCCCCTTGGGCCTTGGAGTCTGTGCTCTACAATGGGAGAAGCCACCCCAACTAGAGAGGGTCCCCTGCTCACCGCAACTAGAGAAAGCCTTCACACAGTAGCAAAGACCCAGTGCAGCCGAAGTTTAATTTAAAAAAAAATTTTTAAGATGAGTAAATTCTGGAAGTCTCTTGTCTAGGAACTCTACGAATTCAGAAGCATATGCCCCCAAAGACTTTTAATGCCTTTCACTTTGAGAAACCCAGTGTGACAGAGGTGACGGCTGGATGGTCTCAAATACAGGATCTAGGCTGCCTTCTCTCAAGACACAGCACTAACAGCATCCATAAGGCTTCCCTTCTGAAAGAGGAATTCAGTCCAACTCTCCCTCGCAATGAGCTCGAACTAGCCCGTTTGTACCAAGTAGTCTCAGCCTAATGGGTGAGAAGGGAACTCCCTAATGCAGGCCAGAGCAGGTGCAGGAAGTCATCCACTTCCTCCCCACATCCCGTAGGACCAGTCATCACAGCCTCACTGCCAAGGGCACTGAGAAGCAGGACCTACAGCTGGGCCGCCCTCATGCCAAGAGCCCACAAGCTCAAAATGGCAGCTGCAAGGAGAAGGAAGCCAGGCTGAGCTCATCAGTTCTCCGGCTTGCTCCAAGCTGGAGTTGGAGCTGGGGACAGCAGACGTAAAAACATCACCAGCTGGTGTGTTTCCTGGCAGGGACAGGAGCCACAGCTTCGCCTGCCCCCAGACACACACATGCGGCAAACAACCTCCATCTGTAGCTCTTTTCCTTCTGTTTATCAGGCCTACGAGGCAGGAAAAGAGAACGAACCAATGTTTTAGAGGCCCAACAGGACCCAGGCTCTGCCTCCAGCAGAGCGGGGTTGATGGATGAGAGGCTGGCAGTCAACAGATGAAGCCTCATTATACTTGTAAATCGGAGCAGGAAATAAATGAGCGCTCCCAGCAGCCCGGCACAGTGCCTGCCCGCAGCAGCCACCTCACCTGCCTGCCCTGCTCACACTTCCTGTCTCAGCAGTTTTGGCAATCACATGGAGCTGGGAGAAGGAAGAAGCCCTGGGTCAGGGAACTCCAGACCAAGCCAAGGCCCACCTGCAAGCATGGAGGACAGAGTGGGAAAAGCCCACCCCTCTGTGTGTGGTCTTCTAAACTGATCTGTCCAGCTGATGTTTGGGCCCCTTATCTCTTATTGAAGAAACTGCAGCCTCTTACTTGCTATTAATTGGAGGATCCTGAAATGGGCAACATGGAAGAAAGAATGAGAGTGGGTTTCTATGAAGAAAAATTGATGTTTTTCCAACTGTGGTGCTGGAGAAGACTCTTGAGAGTCCCTTGGAATGCAAGGAGATCAAAGCAGTGAATCATAAAGGAAATCAACGCTGACTATTCATTGGAAGGACTGATGAAGACTAAGCCAATACTTTGGCCACCTGATGTGACGACCTGACTCACTGAAAAAGACCCTGATGCTGGGAAAGATGGAAGGAAAAAGGAGAAGGGGTGGCAGAGGATGAGACTGTTAGTATCACCAACTCAGTGGATGTAAATTTCAGCAAACTCTGGGAGATGGTGGAGGACAGAGGAGCCTGGCGTGCTGCCGTTCATGGAGTCAAAAGAATCTGACATGACTTAGCGACTGAACAGCAACAACAACAGGTTTCCATGCCTGACTTCCAACGTGACTTTTATGTAGAAAACAAACTTATGGTTACTAAAGGGAGAAGCGTGGAGGAGTAAATTGGGAGACTGGGATTGACATAAAGATACTACTATATATAAAACAGATGACTAATAAGAACCTACAGTGCAGCACAGGAAACTCTGCTCAATACTCTGCAATAACCTGTATGGGAAAAGAATCTTAAAAAGAATGGATATGTGTACATATATAACGGATTCACTCTGCTGTGCAGCAGAAACTAACACAGCATTGTAAGTCAACTACACGCCAATGAAAATTAATTTTTAAAAAATTCATCCATGCATCCTCTCTTTGCTTCTCTCCCTTCATTACCCGCACACTGTCTGCCACTGTGAGAGCTCCTTTTGGGCTGTTCTCGAAGAAGATTGTAAATAGCCAAGTAAAAGCAGAATCACCAGGCTTATTCCCCCAATTCAATTCAGGGAGCCTTTTCAAGCACCCCAGGCACAATAAGATTCAAGATGAAGAACAAGGAGCTCCTTGTCCTCATGCAAACAACTTAAATCCAGCACAAATACAAACAAGAATTCAGTGTGTTCCTCATCCACTTACTGCATGAACACTTACTGAACACCTCTTATTAAAAAGACAAGTGCTTCTATAAGTGAGCTGAATTTCAGTTATAACTCTTGTGAAAGCAGGCAAAGTGCTTTCCTAGCATGAAGACTTGAACTGGAGGAATCTCACACTGATGTGTAGCATGGTTGACACTTGTCCAGTACCTATTCTAAGGGGGCTGCTGAGTATTAGACCTTATGAGGGATACAAACATAATTCAGTCATGAATCCAAGTCTTTAGATGTAGAGAACCAGGTGAATCCAGACCTTAGTTCAGTTCAGTTCAGTCACTCAGTCGTGTCCGACTCTGAGACCCCATAAATCCCAGTATGCCACACCTCCATGTTCATCACCATCTCTCGGAGTTCACTCAGACTCACGTCCATAGAGTCCGTGATGCCATCGAGCCATCTCATCCTCTGTCGTCCCCTTCTCCTCCTGCCCCAATCCCTCCTAGCATCACAGTCTTTTCCAATGAGTCAACTCTTCACATGAGGTGGCCAAACTACTGAAGTTTCAGCTTCAGCATCATTCCTTCCAAAGAAATCCCAGGGCTGATCTCCTTCAGAATGGACTGGTTGGATCTCCTTGCAGTCCAAGGGACTTTCAAGAGTCTTCTCCAACACCACAGTTCAAAAGCATCAATTCTTCGGCGCTCAGCCTTCTTCACAGTCCAACTCTCACATCCATACATGACCACAGGAAAAACCATAGCCTTGATTAGATGGACCTTAGTTGGCAAAGGAATGTCTCTGTTTTTGCATATACTATCTAGGTTGGTCATAACTTTTCTTCCAAGGAGTAAGTGTCTTCTAATTTCATGGCTGCAATCACCATCTGCAGTGATTTTGGAACCAAAAAAAAA
>SJYC01115360.1:0-23739 GCA_006408675.1 Madoqua kirkii | reverse complement strand
TACTAGTTTGCATTCCCACCAACAGTGTAAGAGGGTTCCCTTTTCTCCACATCCTCTCCAGCATTTATTGCTTGTAGATTTTTGGATCGCAGCCATTCTGACTGGTGTGAAGTGGTACCTCATTGTGGTCTTGATTTGCATTTCTCTGATAATGAGTGATGTTGAGCATCTTTTCATGTGTTTGTTAGCCATCCGTATGTCTTCTTTGGAGAAATGCCTATTTAGTTCTTTGGCCCATTTTTTGATTGAATCATTTATTTTTCTGGAGTTGAGCTGCATAAGTTGCTTGTATATCTTTGAGATTAGTTGTTTGTCAGTTGCTTCATTTGCTATTGTTTTCTCCCATTCAGAAGGCTGTCTTTTTACCTTACTTATAGTTTCCTTTGTTGTGCAGAAGCTTTTAAGTTTAATTAGATCCCATTTGTTTATTCTTGCTTTTATTTCCAGTATACTGGGAGGTGGATCATAGAGGATCCTGCTGTGATGTATGTCAGAGAGTGTTTTTAAAAAATGTGTGCAAATCAATGTGTACTATGTTGCTAAACCCTGTGGCTCAGGCTTACTGAGGTGTTGAAATTCAGGGCAGAGGAATCAGCATCAGACAGGAGCCACCAGGGTGAATTTGATGAAGGAGGTAGAACTTGAGAGGATTGGGCAGCCCTGAATGGAATGAAGGAAACCACTTTAGAAAGGATGAAAATGAGCAAAAGTATGGAAACAGAAGTGAGCATATCACATTCAAGAAATAAGAAGAAGATGGGTATGACATGCCCAGAGGCAGGCAAGGGCATTTGCAGTTGATGTTGCGGTAACTCCCGCAACATCAACTCCCGGGGGTGTCCAAGGAGGGCTGTGACATGGTGTTACTGATGTGTGAGCAAAGCCAATGAACACAAAGTCCAAAAACTTCCCCATATCCAGAGGAAGACCATCCCTTGGAATGTTTCGAGCCTTGCCTAGTATTTGGGGAGAGAAATTTCATAGAAAAAGAATGTGATCCCAGAACCTCCCGCATGAGACATCAGTACTGCTAGGTCCATTCCCATCATGCTGGAACTCTGTTGACTGCAAGACACCAACCTGCGGGTCATCAAGGGCCAGCCTCCCAGTCCAGCATCCTGATGCACAACTCAGCTGCAAGGCTCTGATGAACAGCCATCACTTCTCAGCTCAGTGGCAACCTCAGAAGGGTAATAGCACAATTCAGCTAATATTAGTCAGGGTTCTCCAGAGAAACAGAACCTATAGCTTGTGTATATATGCAGACAAAGATTTATTCTTAGGAATTGGCTCACATGATTAAGGGAGCTGGTAAGTCCAAAATTTGAAGACTGAGGCAGCAAACTAGAGATCCAGGGGGAAAATGAACAGTGCTGTAATTTCAAGTCTGAAGGTCTCCGTTGCAGAATTCCTTCCTTCATTCCCAGGGGAGGGAAGTCTTTTGTTGCAGTCAAGACTTCAACTGATTAGTTGAGGCTGACCCATGTGATGAAGGGCAATCTGCTTTATTCAAAGTGCACAGGGTGTCATGGCCCAGACAAGTTAACATATAAAATTAACCATCAAAAAAGAAGTTAAAATGAGTTTGGGGGAAGAATATCTTGTTGAAAATGGAGAATAAGTTTCAAAAAAAAAAGAGTGAGTGAGCCACAAATGTAAAACAACATAACAATTAAGATAGTAAAGGCCAATTTTCTATGCAAAGTATTTTTCACATACAATTTATGTGTCATTCACTCAACAACCTTGTGAGGCAGGCCCTATTTCCATTTCACAGATGAAGAAAATGAGGCTTAAGAAATAGCACAAAACTTCCAAATGGTGAAACTGGCTGCCAAAGCCAGATGTTGTGATGCTGTGCATGGCTAGGTTGCTTCAGTCTTGTCTGACTCTGTGTGACCCCATGGACTGTAGCCTGCCAGGCTCCACTATCTGTGGGATTCTCCAGGCAAGAATACTGGAGTGGGTTGCCATTCACTTCTCCAGGGGATCTTCCTAACCCAGGGATTGAACCCAGATCTCTTACATTGCAGACAGATCCTTTATCGTCTGAGCCACCAGGGAAGCCCCAAGCCACCAAGGAAGCCCCAGATGTTGTGGATTTCCTAAATTTACTTTGTACTTCTCAGATACCAAACTGTGTCTCCAGGGGAACCAAAATGCTCTGAGTACAGAGCAAAACTCAGAGAAGGAAGGGAGACTGAAAAACAAGTACTGCCACCGAAACTCACAGAAATGCCAGCATGTAATTGTAAACTGTGTCTTAGGTCCTCTGGACAAGAAAAGCAAAATGTGTTTACCAATGCTCTTGCTGACTGCAGCTTTACCCAGAATACATTAGAAGGTCAACAAAGTAGATCTTGGATAGGTAGCTCCTTTAAGAACATGTGGCTCAGATGGTAAATAATTTGCCTAAAGTGTGGGAGACCCAGGTTCGATCACTGGGTTGGGAATATCCCCTGAGAAGGGAATGGCAACCCACTCCAGTATTCTTGCCTGGAGAAGTCCATGAACAGAGGAACCCAGTAGGCTGTAGTCCATGGGGTCGCAAAGAGCTGGACACAACTGAGCAACTAACACACACAAAAGCATCACAACTTCTCAGGTCTCTTGCAAACTGCCTGACCTAGAGTCTTGTTTATTACCATTTCCAAATTACTAAAAAGCTTTTCCTTCCTTTGCGATGGTATGAAATTTGGACTAAAGGAGAGGATCCCATTTTCTACTTCCGATTGCAACCCACAACTGAATTTTCTTACAAAGCACAAGGAGGAAAGAAGAAAGGGCACATTTTCTTTCTAAAAGAGAAAATAAATTGTTAACTGTTATGAAATTGTGTTGTTACTATTTTAAGCCTAGCTATAAATCTGTGTATCTGCTAGATGAGCTTATAGCTGTCATACACATAGTCAATCTAAACCGAGAACATCTTTCATTATTCTGTATCTCGCTGGACAAGGAGCAAAAAGACCAGACTCAGCCAAGCCATAAACCAGCAGGGCGAGCTCGGGTGAGGGAATATAAGCTTGCTGATCCCCACTTTGCCTGCTTCCTGGGAGTGTTGACACATGGACAAGTGTTTTACTATCCATAAAGCATCATATCAATGCAAGCCATTATTATCACCACAGTTAAAATAACAACAGCATTTATTTTATCTCTAATTTGTAAATTTGTGCCATCATGCAGCTGAGGCCTGTTGTAGTCTGCAGCCTCTGAGACCTCTGTAATCAGTGACAGAGAAGCTGGAGAAAGTCTGAAACAGGCAGACAGGACGTAGAGGGCTCTGAATGATCGTGGAGGTTTTACTTATGCAGTAGCATTGAGACCAAGCCAGTCAATCCTAAAGGAAATCAATCCTGAATAGTCATTGGAAGGACTGATGCTGAAGCTGAAGCTCCAATACTTTGGCCACCTGCAGCAACAAGCCGACTCATTGGAAAAGACCGTGATGCTGGAAAAGATTGAAGGCAGGAGGAGAAGGGGGTGACAGAGGATGAGATGGTTGGGTAGCACTACTGACTAAATGGACGTGAGTTTGCGCAAGCTCCGGGAGATGGTGAAGGACAGGGAAGCCTGGCATGCTGCAGTACACGGGGTCGCAAAGAGTCAGACACGACTGAGTGACTGAACAATGGACAGCATCAAATAGCACTGGTCAGGGTTTTTGCATCTGATGACAACAGTTAGTCCTGCAATGGAGGAAAACATATAGGACTAGAGCAAGCATAATCTTTGGAGTCAGACCCCATGATTTTAAAAATGTCTTTGCTCCATAATACCCTAGTAACAAGACTGGCTACATTTCCTTTCTGGATTCTGTTTCTCATCTTAAAAAAACAGGCAATTAAAAAGAATCATATTAACATATGTATTTAAAGTACCCATACAATGCTGCATGGCAAATGCTAAGCAAATGTTAACTTCCTAACATTTACGCTCTTTTCTCCATCATGCACTAAGATAGCAATTACATTGCTGTAACTGTGACCTATCAAAAAGGGTGTGACCACTCTTCTCAAATCACCAGGGGCTGTTTCCTTCAGATATTATTGTACATCTTGTATGTGCCAGAAATTATGCTGGATACCAGATACAAAAATGGGAGCAAAAAATAATCTTCAAAAGCCATGATATTTGATGAACAGAATGATGCTGATTCCAAAATATTAAGTGAAGTATCAAAACATACTCTATTGGAAAACCAAGGTCCTTATGGGACTACTTTGGTGAAACCAAAGCTTGATGGCTTCTAATAGTTTATGAAATAAAATCCTAGGTCCCTCAAACCCCTGTGTAATTTGATTCATTTTTCACCTCTCCAAGTGAGAGGAACACAGACAGTGTTGTCAAAAGAATCTGTGTAATTTTTCATGTAACACCATTCAAGTTATAGGTAAAGATAATATGTACTTTAGGATGTTTCACAAAAGGTTTTTAAATTAATCTTTTGTTAATTGAAATAATAATGGACTTCTAGAAATATGATATATTTCAAAATTAGTATTTCAGACTGCATAAGACACTGTGGACCATTCAAAAAAATGGTGCTGGGAGAATCAGTTAGCTGTTTTGAAAAATAGAATATCATGGATGTCTGTATCACATGATACACTAAAACTGATTCTAAATAGCTTACATATTTAAATATCAAAGACAAACTTACAAACTTTTTAAATATATATAAAAGAGCTAATCCCTAGGATTCATGGCAAAGAACTATTTTAGTTCTTTAGTTCAAGCAAATAGAACTTGCCCATTTCTTACACTGACGTAGTCTAAGAACTTGCCTATTTCTTAGATGTGTATAAGAGACAGGTATTTGGGGAGAAGAAATTTCATAGAAAAAGAATGTGATCCCAGAACCTCCCGCATGAGACATCAGTACTGCTAGGTCCATTCCCATCATGCTGGAACTCTGTTGACTGCAAGACACCAACCTGCGGGTCATCAAGGGCCAGCCTCCCAGTCCAGCATCCTGATGCACAACTCAGCTGCAAGGCTCTGATGAACAGCCATCACTTCTCAGCTCAGTGGCAACCTCAGAAGGGTAATAGCACAATTCAGCTAATATTAGTCAGGGTTCTCCAGAGAAACAGAACCTATAGCTTGTGTATATATGCAGACAAAGATTTATTCTTAGGAATTGGCTCACATGATTAAGGGAGCTGGTAAGTCCAAAATTTGAAGACTGAGGCAGCAAACTAGAGATCCAGGGGGAAAATGAACAGTGCTGTAATTTCAAGTCTGAAGGTCTCCGTTGCAGAATTCCTTCCTTCATTCCCAGGGGAGGGAAGTCTTTTGTTGCAGTCAAGACTTCAACTGATTAGTTGAGGCTGACCCATGTGATGAAGGGCAATCTGCTTTATTCAAAGTGCACAGGGTGTCATGGCCCAGACAAGTTAACATATAAAATTAACCATCAAAAAAGAAGTTAAAATGAGTTTGGGGGAAGAATATCTTGTTGAAAATGGAGAATAAGTTTCAAAAAAATATTTACAAAATTAACAAAGGTTAATACTCAGAATATATGAAAACTTTTACAAATTAATAAGAAAAACACAAACAACCCAGATAGAAAAATGGGCAGAAGTCATGAACAAGTATTGCATAGAAAATGTAAATTGCCAATAAGCGTATGAAAAGACACTGTACCTCGTTAGATACTTAATAAATGCAAATTAAACCACAATGCTGGAGAAGGAAATGGCAACCTGCTCTAGTATTCTTGCCTGGAAAAGCGCATGGACAGAGGAGCCCAGCAGACTATATTGTCCATGGGGTCACAAGAGTCAGACACGGCTTAGCAACTAAACCACCACCAAACCACAATGAGATACTATTTGACACCCACTAGCTTGGCAAAAATTAAAAAGAGAGCACTAAGTGTTGGTAACTGGTACCACTGATTAAGAAACTAACATGGGTTAAGCAAAATACGCACGAGGGAAATTCCCTCGTGGTTCAGTGGTTAGGACTGGGTGCTTTCACTGCCACGGCCTGAGTTCAACCCCTGACTAGGCAACTAAGGTCCCACAAGCCGTGTGGTGCGACCACATAAAAAACATGTGCATGGATTCTAGCTCCTTAATACATGCAATGGCTTGTACTTAGAATGCACCGCCTCAATCATGTCTGGAAAACTTATTCACTCTTTAAAACCCCACGTAGTTGGCATTCACTTATAAAACTCAGATTCCCAGATGCAGCGTGAACTGTTTCCCCTCCTGGGCTACCTGTGCACAGGTGTATCATTTCATATCCATGTAATATAATTATGTGTTCTATTTCTCCCCAACTAGCCTAGGATCTCTTGGAAAGCAAGGGCTTCAGGGCTCAGCACATTTAAAACGTTAACTTCACTGAGTGGGCCCCCACGTCTTCCCATCCATTTTCATAATCACACCTCCCCTAACTCTATGGCAGCTACAGGCGTGGCCTGCACCTCCCTTCCTGGGAAGCCCTGCGTTTTTACACCCTTCTCTGCTCCTCTCTTTCTCTGCTTCACAAACTTCAGTGTTCGGAGTCCTGATGTACTGTCGCAGGTCCAGACCTCAAAGCCAAATGAAACAATCAAGGAAATCTAGCCACGTTTTGAGTGGAATATCGATCAAAAATATCTCACTCTTGAGTGATTTCAAACTCCAAAGCTAGTTGTGATTTTAAAGGACCTTGAATTCCTAATTTTATGGACTCGTGTGGGAGCCATTTTCCCATCAAGGACTTGGCTGGAGGTGGCGAGGCCACCATTAAGATGGGCATTTGGTGTTGGCAGCTCTTGGACCTGCGCCTTCTGTCCCTTGACCACCAGGGCCTGTGTACTGAGTGACGGATGCAGGCAGAGCAGCAGTGACTTGGTTATGCGGCAGCCTGTGTCATTCGGCTCTGTTCACAGTCAGCCCAGCTGCAGCCAATCAGCAGCTATGACACTTGGAAGCAGCAGTTTCTTTTCCAAGTCAATACGGGATGCTTCATGGCATAAGAGAAAGACCATTATAGAACAAATGAGAAAGGTTGCTAGCTCCACTGCTCTGCAGGTCTGTGAGAGTCCCCCAAAATATCATCTCTCTGGGTGTCACTGTACTACTTATAAAGCAATAGATAGCCTGTCTATTGCTCCAGGGCAGGGAAAATTCTTCAGGATGAAATGCAATAATGAATTTAAAGTCTAAATGAAGTAAAGTCACTCAGTTGTGCCCAACTTTTTGTGACCCCATGGACTGTAGCCTAACAGGATCCTCCATCCATGGGATTTTCCAGGCAAGAATACTGGAGTTGCCATTTCCTTCTCCAGGAGATCTTCCCAACCCAGGGATCAAACTCGGGTCTCCTGCATTGTAGGCAGACACTTTACCGTTTGAGCCACCAGGGAAGTCCAAAGTACTATAGAAATGTTAATGTCAGCCAACATGCTTAATGCTTTCCATGAGCTAGACATGATTCTAAGTGCCTAATTTAATCCAACTGGCAGTCTCATGAACTAAGCATTACATCATTCATCACATTTTTAAATATGAAGAAACAAAAGCATAAAAAAAGTTTGGTGAACTTGCTAAGATGATGGTCAGTAATGGCAAGATCTAGGACTGAAACCAGGCTTTTCACTACTTGGTTAAGATGCTACACTGAACATGCCAGGAACCTATTGCTTTAGATTTATATTAATGATACCCATCAGAACAAAAAAATGGTACTTTGTTTACGTAAAAGCATTTACCATTTTGTTTTAATTTGGTTTTTATATGCCTGTCTCCCCTATTAGAATGTGAGCTCCTTGAGAGCAAGAACCATATGGCAAACATATGTAATGGTTCCAGCACTGACTACTCAGTTTGACATATTTTAAGTAAGCACGTCATGATCTAGAATTTGTGGGCTCAATAGATGGAAAAAGGGAAGGAATAAAAGGAAGATGAATAAGATGGATGGATGGATGGATAGATAAATGAATGAATGGAGGGAACGGATGGATTGATTACTGTTTAGACAGATGGAAGAATGGATAGATGGGTGAATGGATGGATGGATGAATTGATGGGTGGGTGAATGGATGAATGGGTATACAGATGGATGACACTCCTAGGAATAGCCTCCTTGTGCTCAGTCAGAAACACTGGTGCAGGCTGAACAGTGTCCCCAATCCAGAGGTCTTAGTCCCCCTCTTCTCCTTTAAGTTCTGACAACCGTACCTTTCCCTCATTTCTCCAGTTACTATCTCTTACTGCTTCAGTGGCTCTGTTTTTTTCCTTCCTGTTTAATTTCCGAATCCTTATTTAATCAATTTTGTATATTAAATGATCTCTGTTAAAATTATCAGTTAAAATTCCTGCTTCCCTGAATGAATCCTAATTGATTCCACTTACCATGTGTTCCCAGATACTTTTACAAATGTAATTGAGTCACTCAGCCATGTCTGACTCTGCAACCCCTTGGACTATAGTCTTCCAGACTCTTCTGTCCATGGAATTCTTCAGGCAAGAATACTGGAGTGGGTAACCTTCCCCTTCTCCAGGGAATCTTCCCAACCCAGGGATCAAACCTAGCTCTCTCTCCTGCATTGCAGGCAGATTCTTTACCATCTGATCCACCAGGGAACCCCTTTACCAAAACCCTATGGGGACATCATCCTCTTTTTTTTAGGATGCAAAAATTGAGACACAGAGTTAAGTTCTTGTCCAAGCTCAACACAAGCTTGAATTGTGGTGCTGAAGCTTCTATCTCCATTGCAGTCTTGTCTAAAAATATCTATTTCTATGAGACGTATGGTTCCTAGAGTTAATTCCTGTCTTTTGTGCCAGGAGCCTTCTTGGAATGAAGAAAATATATGCACAGTTCCCTGAATAAAGTGTGCCGTTCTCCGTCTCCACCCACAGATGGCAATCACACAGAGATTTATTACCAACAGATGGCTGCAATACCAGAGCAAGACTCAAGTACGCGTGGTACACTTCAGACCAACACAGCAATCCAAAGTTATTTCCCACCTACACAGCGAAGAAGAAATCAAATTCCAATCGCGAAATGATTATGTCTTTCCCCCAGAGTTTCTGATAGAAAAAGCAAATAAAGCTTGTCGAATGGGCTGGAAGCCTCCCCAGACTGTAATGCCTTCTTTTTCCTCATCATAGATGGCACCTACTCTCCCTACTGCTATCAATCTCTCTTCTTTTAGGCATCTTTCTATCTCTGTCTCACAGTCTCCTTTGGCAGGTTTCATTCTCTCTTTATATTCTTTTGTCTCCCCCTGTCTCTCTTTCTCTAAGTAAAATAAATTCTTGAAAGACAGCTTAGTCCTTTACGAGAGAGATTGGGTCAACTTTTGAACTTGACGCAGGAAAATATACCCGATGCTGACTTTCTCATCAAGAAGTTACCTGTAACCTCAGACCTTCTAAAGCCCTAGTAATTCTTCCTGTTTGCTTTCCCAGTGACTGAAGCTTGTGTGCTGAGTGTGTGATGAGAAAGTTACTCTTGTTCAGATCAATGGACCTCAGGAGAGTCACTGTTTTTCTTCTACACAAGAAACCACCATCAGCCTCTAAGTCCTATCTCATTTATAACTATTAAAAAACAAAAATGATGTGTCTCGTGGGTCGCTCTTCATTTGCTGATATTTATACTGATTTTTTTGGTTTCGGCATTCATCTCTAATCAAGTTGATATTCTTGCATTTGGCATTCCACCCAGTACGGCTTTTTCTAATTGTGGCCTGAAAGACAGCCATTTTAAAGGGCGTTCACTCATATCTCAGGAAGGAAGAAAAAGGCACAGTTTTTTGTGGGAAACTTTCCCAGTAGAAGTCAGATTATTAGGATTTCCCTGGTGGTCTAGCTGTTAAGCCTCTGTGCTTCCACTGCAGGGGTCAAGGGTCGATCCCTGGTTGGGAAACTAAGATTCCGCATGCTATGCAATGTGGCCAGGAAAAGAAAAGAAAATAGGAAGTGATTAAAAATAAAATATAATAAAAATTATTCTTAAGACCACAGAATAGGTTAGGCATCCCTTTAACAGACATCTTTTTGTCTGACCGGGGCATTATGGGAGGGCCCTGTGGAAGGAACCGGAAGCAACCTCTGCCCATCATTGCAGATGATATGAAGGATCCTACATGGGGAGACAGAGAAAGTAATGTAATGGGGAAAAGACCAAGCTGGCTGTGAATCCTAGCTCTGCAATTTACTTAGCATGTCAGAACTTTTGCTACCTCATTTTACAAAAGGTACATCCTTCCTAGGCCTTCCCAGTTGGCGCTAATGGTAAAAAAAAAAAAAAAAAAAAACCCTTCCTGCAAACATAGGTATACTTAAGAACATGGCTCAATCCCTGGATCAGGATGATCCCCTGGAGGAGGGCATGGCAACCCACTCCAGTATTCTTGCCTGGAGAATCTCATGAACAGAGGAGCCTGGAGGGCTTCAGTCCATAAGGTTGCAAAAAGTAAGACACGACTGCAGCAACTTAGCACTCACACACAGATCATTCCTATCCAAGAAAGGTATTATCCATACTAATAAACCTAATGGTGGTATAGACAGCATCAGACACTCACGATAAGCACATTTACTCCACACAGGAATTGTTCAGGTTGGCATCTTTTATTTTTCATATGAGGAAACCGAGTCTCAGGTAGCTAATTAGATTCCCCAAAGTTCCAAAACCAGTAGGCACTCAACCACGCTTAATTAAACTTTCTATCCCAGAACAATCATCTTTCCCCACGAAGAATAGATGGATGCACACAGGCTGAATGGTGACAAGAGGGGAAGCTTATTTATGTGTTAGTCTGTTTGTTTCCCAGGGCTCATTAAATAACACCGTACCTCCCCCTCAAGGACACGGCAGTCACGGCAGGAGAAGGATGTGGGTGAGAAGCAGAGGGGGACACAGTGCAAACGACAGGGAGAAACAGTGACGGGGACGTGCAGGCAGCAGATGAATCTGGTGGGGAAATTTGCCTTCCCTTACAACTGTGAAATGCCTCACCCCGGTGCATCCTGATGGAGTGCTGTGTGTAACGTGGCTGAGGTTGGGGAATGCCAACACGTCACTCTCTTCTCACACAAGGATCTTGGTCTGCTAGGTAAGTAGACCCGAGAGATACACAGGAACTAAAATGCAGTGTCCGCTTTGTTAGTGGTGAAGCTGAATTACAGAACGATGCTTGTCCAACATGGAGGCGTCACTGATGTTCTGATGCATTCCATCATGCCTGGAATCATTCCATCAGGGGTGAAAGTCCAACGTGGGCTCCTGGAATAACTTACCCATATTCTTCACCAACACTCCCCCAGAGATTCCATATACTTCTAGAGGAATCTGAGATGTTGGACCACCCAAAGGCTCACTTTCTACACATATGCATGAATATACAATGTTTGTTTTCTCTTTCTGACTTACCTCATTCTGTATGACAGCCACCAGGTTCATCCACGTCTCTACAAATGACACAGTTTTGTTCCTTTCCATAGCTGCATCATACTGCATTGTATGCATGCACCACATCTCCTTTATCCAGTCCTCCATCAATGGATAGCTAGGTTTCTTTCATGTCCCAACTGTTGTAAATCACGCTGCAATAAACACCGGAGTGCATGCATCTTTTAGAACTGCGGTTTTCTCTGGGCTGTTGTTGTTTAGTCACCAAGTCATATTTGACTCTTTCACGACCCCATGGATTGAGCCCTGCCAGGTTCTTCTATCCATGGGATTCTCCAGGCAAGACTACTGGAGTGGGTTGCCATCTCCTCTCCAGGGGATCTTCCTGACCCAAGGATCAAACCCAAGTCTCCTACAATGGCAGGCAGATCCTTCCCCGGCAGTCACCAGGGAAGCCCAGAATATGGCTGAGCACTTAGTAAGTACTTGGTTTACTTCTCCAGTATTGACTTTGTAAAGCAAAAGGAAACATTGCTTGAAATTAATATCAACTTGTTCAGATTTCTGACTCACTGTTTTCTAAATTCCAGAGGAATCATTTACCTCAACCCCTTTCTCCATGCACTTGCAGGAACCTGAGAACCCTACGAATTCTTCCATGCTACACATAGCTTCACAGTAAATGCTATTTTTTGTACAAAACCAAGCCTGGAAATACTCAGGGGGTCTTGTATTAATTTTTTTTGGTAACTGTGGTTTACAAAGCACCTTTATGGGTGGAGAAGACTAGCATTTAGCGCATCAGGTTCTTTACACAATGTACCTCAGTGTTCCCAATGACGCCCTGAGGTAGCTGTCAGGAGCCCCACTTTGCAGATGAGGAAATCAAGTGTGAACCATCATCAGGTGATTTGAAAACCTATGTCTTACCCTGCCCAACGGCAAAGCCCAGTCCCTAAAGGCTGAATCCTGGGTGTTTTCTGCTACTTTGCAAACTGAGAGCAGCTGTAAAAAGGCTACAAAGCTCAAGCAACTAATTACCTTTTTAGTCCTCCCTTCTTCCCTCTCTAAAATGGGAAGAATAATATCATCAATGTCATGGTACCTGAGCACATCACATAAGTTGTTACAAATGAACTGATTGGACCCGTGTCTGGCATACAAGAAGTGTTACTGTCAAGCAGTTTCTTAACGCAAAAACATGAACTGGTAATCGTTTTGTCTTGGCCTCTGCTGTTTTCTGCGGAAGGGCTTCCTGTGTTAGGACAGTTTGGAGACTTAGCTCTGACAAGCACGGGAAACCAGAGAAAGAGCCTGTGCCAGGACTCTCCTGCTTTGCGTTGCCCGGGAAAGGGGTTTTCAACGGTAGTGACATCCAATGCTTCTTTCCATCATTCATTTATCATTCTGACTTTGAAAAGCATGTTCCAGGCACCCAGGGTCATGAACATCCACACAGTGAAACGCCAGCCTTGCCAATGCTACAGACACAAGACCAAGACCTTTTAATGAGGTTTCCCATCCTGAGTTGCAGGGGAATGGCAGAGAGGAAAGGATTTTATTAATTGTGCTGTGACACCACTCCCTGTTTTACTGAAGAGAAAACCGAGGCACAGAGAGGGGGAGTGGCTTGTCTCAAGCTTTCTCCTCAACAGCTCTGTGAAGTAGAGGTCGCCCATCCTATTTCACATTTTTTCTTTCTACCCAGTGCACAATCAATACTGCAGCCACTGCAAATTGCGTGTGAGCGCCTGTACTCCATTGCCTCTCCCCTTATAGACACTGCCAACCTTCAGCCAGAAACCTCTCTCTCCATATTGTCCACCTGGCTATTTCCAGCTGTCCATCCAGCTCAGCTCAAGCTCCCACTAGCTCTCACCGGCACTCTGGCAATAGTTTCGGCTGATCTCCTTCCACTCACATTTGCCTCTCTGAGGAACACTTTTTTTTTTTTTTAAATATAAATCAGGTCAGGTTGTGACATGTCTAGTTAAAAGCCTCCAGTGACTTTCAACATCCTTAAGATAAAACCCAAACTCCCTGCTCGCCTACAAAGTCCTGTAGAACCTGGCCCTCCCTACTTCTCATCTCACTTCCTGCCTACCCCCCAGACTGCGCTCTGTCCACACTGGCCTTCTTGCTGCTCCTCAAATACTCCAGGTCTTGCTGGAGGCACTGGCTCCTTCTCTTCCCTGGAACTCTTGCCTTCGCATCTTCACAGAGCCAGCTCCTTCTTATCATCCTGATCACAAGTCAGCTTCACTGTCTGAGCCTCCCCATGGCCACAGAATTATTTTGCCTCCCATACCCTGGGCATTTCTCTGATAACATTTCCAACTCTCTGGCACTACTGCGTTTGTGCATCTACTGCCTGTCTGGCCTGGAGAATTCCACAGACTGGAATTCTGTCCAGGGGTTGCAAAGAGTCGGACAAGACTGAGCCACTTTGACTTCCACTAGATGCTCGACACTATAAAGAAGGAATAGGGTTTTATTGCCACTAATCTTAAGAGCCTAGCCTACTGCCTGGTGCAGAGCTGGTGCTCGGTAAATATTTACTAAGTAGATAAGCAAACCAACTTTCAATTCTGCACTGTAATCCCTCAAGGCTCGTGTTTTGGAAAAGCTAGAAAATGGCAATTAACATGTGTGCTAGTTCCCTTCCAGTTCTCGGCTATGTGCAATCCATAAACTGGGATTTCCCATGATAGTCCTAAAATATTGGTCTCATCATACTAGGTTACATGCATTGCTTTGTCCAAATGACTGTTCCAATCCACTTGTTCTTGTTTGAGAATGTTTTTCATATAC
This sequence comes from Madoqua kirkii, assembly GCA_006408675.1. Lineage (NCBI taxonomy): Eukaryota > Metazoa > Chordata > Mammalia > Artiodactyla > Bovidae > Madoqua > Madoqua kirkii. The sequence continues at coordinate 9,552 of SJYC01115360.1, read as the reverse complement.
TCACCACACTGATGTTTAAGCTCAAAAATGGACGAGCTTAGTCTTCCATTTGATTAAAGATGCTAAAAATCCCAATATTAATGGATCTACTTTCTCTTGGGTGAAGAGTAAAGACATCATCTCAGAGTGGCCCCAGATGGAAGGGGGACTGACCCTGTACAAGGAGTCAAGAGACTCAGGGTCTCATTCCCTCTGGGAAGTGTCTTAGCAATTACTCAGTGGCTCATCATTTTCTAAAGTACATTGGATGTCTGCTGGGGTCCCTTCCAAGGCAAGAATTAGATTTATTCATTCCAGAAAGGTAATTATATCATGCCTCTGTACCAAGCACTGTCAAGGTACTGGGAAAACAGCCTTGCAAAAAGCCCCCAAGAACATCTCTACCTTCAGGAAACTAATGTGATTCTCTAGAGCAAACTCTGCTGTTGAATCATCAAGACATTTGATTTTTCATATGGCATATATTAATTATGATAGAGTGAGTGGTCTCACATACTTCCACCCGAGGATGAGACATCTAGTCTTCATCTTCCAGCTTATGCTTTGCTTTCTACCATGAGTAAAAGAAACTCCATCCCCATCTATTCTCTTGTCCAAAGGGTTTGGCCTACCCAGTGTTTGACTTGCCTTTTCCCTTCTCTTCTGAACTGACAGTGTTCATCAGATGGGTTAGGGGATCAGCAGACAAAAATGAAGCCACTGTTATGTCTGTGAAAAAAGACATGGGTTAGATTTCAGGAACCTGGCATTAATCCTCACTTTGCCATTCATGAGACCCTGAGAATGTCTGTTCCTCTCTCTGGGTCTCAGCTTCCTTATCTATAAAATAGAATGTGGTGGCCATAAAAAATGTACCTCTCAAATCTTCCACTTTGTGGAATGTAATTGACCAAGGGCCCCATGCTGTCTGAAATCCATCACCATACTTGCACCACCAGCCAAAGTCTGATATGCCAGGGTTGCTTTTGGGAGAAACAGGCGCATTTCTGGGGGACTTGGGACTACTCTGACCATTGACTTTGATCTTTCAGCTTTGTCAAAACTTTCTTTGAACTGAAAATCAATCAAAGACTCTTGTGCTAACCCAAATTCCTTCCTCTCTCCTCCATGGGAGTAATGCCTGCATCATGGCCCAGTGATTCTCCCATTCTGCTCCTTCACCATTTCCCCTCAAGGCCAATGTCCATCATCAATCTCTTGCAAAGTTTATGACTTCTTAGCATCTGCCTCTTGAAGAACTCAAAGTAACACACTGAGACAATGATGTCTATGTATATGATTGTGAGGACAGTATCAGTGAAAATGTTTTACAAAGTATACAAGGTTTTATAAAGCATCATATATAATAAGTGTATAAAACATCATAAGATATAGTGTAAGGTACATTTTGAGATACGTCAAAAAATCCTACATCATTCATTCATTTACTCACCACTTAGGTACTAAACTGGCTTCCCTGGTAACTCGAAGGGTAAAGAATCTGCCAGCAATGTTGGAGATCAGATTCCATCCCTAGGTCAGGAAGATCCCCTAGAGAAGGGAATGGCAACCCACTGCAAGTTCTTGCCTGGAGAATTTCATGGATAGAGGAGCCTTGTGGGCTACCATCCACGGGGTCTCAAAGAGCTGGACATGACTGAGCAACTGACACTTTCACTAGGTACTAAATACCCACCCTGAGTTGGGCTGTTGGCAAAGGATCTGAAAATACAAAGGGATTATTTTTCTTTCCTGAGATCACAGGATGGAGGAGGTGTTCAGATCCCTCATGACTTAGAATATATTAGGTAATAATGTATTTTGATAGGGACATGAGGGTTGGGGGCGGGGAGTAAGGAAGGAAAATGAAGGAAGAGAAGGGAAGGAGCAGCCATTATAGCAAAGCACTGCAGACGTGAGGCGGTGGCTGTTTGGGTGAACGGGAAGCTTTTCCAATTGCGCTTTGCTGAACACGGTCTGGTGCTCCGCACCTGCCTGAGCCTTTTGGGGTTGCAATGGTTGCAACGCTTTTGCAGGGAAACTCTTCAGTGTTGTCACCCTCTCATGGCCCCACATACTCAGCTCAACAACAGACCTCCAAAAGAATATGCTCTGTGTTGTAATTTTCCAAAGGCGACATGATTATAAAACCCAAACAGATGGAAAGACTATTGCAGTGGCGAATAAAGCTGTGAGCAGTTTCCATTTGTAGACAAAACCATTATTTTTGAGCAGATCGCTGCCAGAATTTGATGAATCTGGTACTCTTTGCACCCTCTGCTTTGCAGAAAGCCCTAAAACTCTGTCAGACTTTGCAAACAGTTGTGGGATGTTATTTTTGAACATTTGTTTATGTCCAAGTCATTGGCTCAAAGAGTTTCCCATTTAGCTTGCAGCTAATCTTGAAATTGCCATTAATGTACAGTTTCCAACCCTGAAAATTGAACTATGAAATAAATGGCTGTGTGAACATCTTTTATTTAAAATATTACTGCACCCCATCACTCTATGCCAAGGCCTGGCTTGTTTATGAGAGTGCATGATTACATAATTACATGTTAGAAATCATTTGTAAGGAAAATTGATTGGTGTACTTTCCAGCAGGATTTCACCAAAAATAACCCTGTCTCTAGCTGCAGAAATGGAGGGCCAGGTTAGAAAATGACAAAACAGCTTCAGGAGCCTGTCACCGTCTTGTTTACTTCTCATCATAAGAAGGAATAATTGCTCACAGAGTAATGAGGGACAGAACCATTGACTTTGAATAACTGTGATCCACAAATCAGATTTTAGACAATATTAGGGGCTACTGGAAAGAGTTCTCAACAAGGATTCATGAGCTCAAGTTCTAGCCTCAACCCTGCTGATAACTTCTCAGTAGTGCTCAGCCTCCTAAAATCTCCACTTCTCTGTCAGTAAAATGGGAATTGTACAGCAGTTTGCTCAGGCTAAGACAGTGTCCACACAGAGGCAGGGGAGGTGAGCAGAATCTCAGGCATGGATGAACATCACTCTGACTAGAAGGTTCGTGGATGGTAAGTGGAGGGCTATCACTTAGTGGTCCCTCCTTGAAGCCCTAGGGGTCTGATTGAGGCTCTCCAGTCCTTTCTATCATACCTTCCTGTCTCTTCCCCAGTCTGTGACCATTTTTTCCCCCATGACCTCTGCCAATAGGAAAATTTATCCTATAAAAATGTCTTCTAAATTTGTCTGCGGCAAGTGTTTGTAGCTTTTGTTTCTAGTTCCACAGATTATTTGTGTCTAAAGATCTGGGAATGAAGAGGCCACACCAGTTAGAACCTCAAAATATTACCAGTCCAAAGTAATAGAATAGCAATAGCAGCAATTATAGCCGTGATACCTTTCCTTTCGGTGATATTGGCTTCTCTTGGTGAGCAAATGCCCTAAAAGGAGGATTGTTAGAGTGTTTATTTGGCTTAAAGAGTTTTTTTTTTAAACTCTTTCTGGACTTTTATTTTTTAAGTACTGATGTAGTTCAGTTGCAGAAAAAGAACGAGAATGCACACGAAGAAAATACAAGAAGAAGGGGGGAGGAGGAGGAAACGAGAAGAAAAAGGCAAAGAGGAAGGAGAAGGATGACGAGGAGAGTGAAGGGGATAGGAGAGAAATGGAAGGAAGGATGAAGAGGAGGCGAGCAAGAGAGGGAGAAGAGAAGAGGGGAGGAGAGGAGAAGAGAAAGGAACGGTCCATGGCCCCTCTTCAGAATCCCTCCATCCAGACAGAGCCACCATTAGCACTTTCAGGCATATTCTTTAATTTTTTTTTTCCTGTTAAAGTACAGTAAAAATTTACAAGCATGGACTCACACTGCAACATGATACTACCACCTGTGTTGTTAACTCAGTTGCATATCATAACTTCCCATGTTCTATTTCTTTGCACCACTTTGGACAATTGTGTTGTATTCCATTGTATATATGCACTCTGATCCATAAATGTGCTGGAAACTTCTTGGCCACCGTGTCTTTGCACTTATTATTACTTATTTCCAGTCCCCTGGCATTTTCCTAAGAACGTTACTGCCATTGTGAAGGCAAAGCATAGCAACTATAACCAGAGCAAAGACTGCCTTGGAGAGCAGATATGTTGAACAAGTTTACAAATGAGACCTTTTCTTATAAACTTGTGTGTGAGTTTACCGGATTACAAGCTTTCTCAGACTGCCTCCACTTGCTGTATCACATTGGTGAGAACAGCTATGATGCTCTGCTTGCCTCTCCAGTGACCATGTCCGTTCAACACACAGTTTATACCTTAATAAATAAATGTCAAAATGAGGTAAACTAAATTCTTCCTCCTCCAACTGCAAGTCTCAACTCAAAAATCTTTTTCTTTGAATACATAGTTTGTGTTTTTCTCCACAGTATTTTACTCATATCCTCTAGCATTTATCCAGGCAGGAGAATCCCGTGAACAGAGGAGCCTGGCAGGCTACAATACATAGGGTCACAAGGAGTCAGACACAATTGAAGTGACTTAGCATGCGTGTACTAGCATTTATCACAATGTATCTTCTGTGTCTGCACAGTTTTCTCTTACTACATGCTTATCCTCAGCACCTAGAAGATTCTGGCATAAGATAACAGAATCAACAGACAGAGAGGGCTTTTTTTTGGGAGGGGGGGCAGCATAAAGTCATACAACAGTGTTGATACTTAATGAACACTTGTTAAACTGAATTCAGCTGAACTGAATTGGTGCTAGGATTTCCAACAGCAGAACTGAAAATATTGCTATGTCTTTATCTCTAGTTTGAAGCTTACCGATCTTTGTGAAGTCCAGCGATGATTGAGCACAGCATGAACTTTCCCCTCTTTCTCACCTATCTAAACCAAAAATGCTGAGACACTTCATGCCCTGTTGATTTTTTCCCTTCTTACAAAGGATAAGGTGAGACATGGTTTACTTGCAGAGTTTGTATCGATCTTCATTCTAGAGATGCAATTGGACCTTCCCCTTGCAGAAGTCTGTCATTGACTTTCACTAGGAGAGACAGAGACTGATCAAGGGATGCTTTGGGAAAAGTCAAGACTCAGTATTCAAATACAACCAGCCCAGTGAGATGAAAATTTACCCCATCAGGGCTAACTCTCATCACCTGTTGGATGGGCTCTTTCACGTTACTTTCAAAAAGCACAGAAGTATGAGACTGTTTAACCTTTTAAATCAAATCAAATCTGTACCCTTTTCAAACTTACTGTTATTATTATCATACTTGTAGGTAGGACACCAAAGAACAATGTTCAATCTATCAGACAATTGTGTTCATTTCTCATGCTAGTAAGGTTATACTCAAAATGCTTCAAGCCAGTCTTCAGCAGTACATGAACCAAGAATTTCCAGATGTACAAGCTGCATTTAGAAAAGGAAGAGAAACAGATCAAACTGCCAACATCCAATGGATCATAGAGAAAGCAAGGGAATTCCAGGAAAAAATCTACTTCTGTTTCATTGAACACACTAAAGCCTTTGACTGTTTTGATCACAACAAATTGTAGAAAATCCTTCAGTTCAGTTCAGTTCAGTTCAGTCACTCAGTCATGTCCGACTCTTTGTGACCCCATGAATCTCAGCACACCAGGCCTCCCTGTCCATCATCAACTCCCAGAGTTCACTCAGACTCATGCCCATCGAGTCAGTGATGCCATCCAGACATCTCATCCTCTGTCGTCCCCTTCTCCTCCTGCCCCAAATCCCTCCCAGCATCAGTCTTTTCCAGTGAGTCAGCTCTTTGCATGAGGTGGCCAAAGTACTGGAGTTTCAGCTTTAGCAACAGTTCTTCCAAAGAAATCCCAGGGCTGATCTCCTTCAGAATGGACCGGTTGGATCTCCTTGCAGTCCAAGGGACTCTCAAGAGTCTTCTCCAACATCACACTTCAAAAGCATCAATTCTTCAGAGCTCAGCCTTCTTCATAGTCCAACTCTCACATCCATACATGACCACAGGAAAAACCATAGCCTTGAGTAGATGGACCTTAGTCAGCAAAGTAATGTCTCTGCTTTTCAATATGCTGTCTAGGTTGGTCATAACTTTTCTTCCAAAGAGTAAGCATCTTTTAATTTCATGGCTGCAATCACCATCTGCAGTGATTCTGGAGCCCAAAATATAAAGTCTGACACTGTTTCCACTGTTTCTCCATCTATTTCCCATGAAGTGATGGGACCAGATGCCATGATCTTCATTTTCTGAATGTTGAGCTTCAGGCCAACTTTTTCACTCTCCTCTTTCATTTTCATCAAGAGGCTTTTTAGCTCCTCTTCACTTTCTGCCATAAGGGTAGTGTCATCTGCATATCTGAGGTTATTGATATTTCTCAAGGCAATCTTGATTCCAGCTTATGTTTCTTCCAGTCCAGTGTTTCTCATGATGTACTTTGCATAGAAGTTAAATAAACAGGGTGACAATATACAGCCTTGACATACTCCTTTTACTATTTGGAACCAGTCTGTTGTTCTATGTCCAGTTCTAACTGTTGCTTCCTGACTTGCATACAGGTTTCTCAAGAGGCAGGGCAGGTGGTCTGGTATTCCCATCTCTTTTAGAATTTTCCACAGTTTATTGTGATCCACATAGTCAAAGGCTTGGGCATAGTCAATAAAGCAGAAATAGATGTTTTTCTGGAACTCTCTTGCTTTTTCCATGATCCAGCAGATGTTGGCAATTTGATCTCTGGTTTCTCTCCCTTTTCTAAAACCAGCTTGAACATCAGGGAGTTCACGGTTCACGTACTGCTGAAGCCTGGCTTGGAGAATTTTGAGCAAAACTTTACTAGCATGTGAGATGAGTGCAATTGTGCGGTAGATTGAGCATTCTTTGGCATTGCCTTTCTTTGGAATTGGAATGAAAATTGACCTTTTCCAGTCCTGTGGCCACTGCTGAGTTTTCCAAATTTGCTGGCATATTGAGTGCAGCACATTTACAGCATCATCTTTCAGGATCTGAAACAGCTCAATTGGAATTCCATCACCTCCACTAGCTTTGTTCGTAGTGATGCTTTCTAAGGCCCACTTGACTTCACATTCCAAGATGTCTGGCTCTAGATGAGTGATCACATCATCATGATTATCTAGTCTAGGCAAATACAAAATCAATGTTACTGCTAGACTCTTCTTCAGTGGAGGATAGGAGGTGGGGGGAACTGCACTCCTCAAATGTGAAAAATTCTTATTGCAACTTTTCTAATTCTATACTATTTGCACTGCTTGCATGTTTCATCCTGTTCATTTACTACATTATTGTTAAGTAAATTGTTATTCAGTCACTAAGTCACATTTGACTCTTTGCAACCCCATGGACTGCAGCACACCAGGTTTCCCTGTCCCTCAATACCTCCCGGAGTTTGCTCAGACTCATGTCCATTGAGTTAGTGATGCCATCTGTCTCATCCTCTATCACACCCTTCCCTTCCTGCCCTCAATCTTTCCCAACATCAGGCTCTTTTCCAGTGAGTCAGTTCTTTGCATCAGGTGGCCAAAGTATTGGAACTTCAACTTCAGCATCAGTCCTTTCAATGAATATTGAGTTGATTTCCTTTAGGATTGATTGGTTTGATCTCCTGTCTGCCCAAGGGACTCTCAAGAGTCTTCTCCAGCACCACAGCTTGAAAGCATCTATTTTTTGGTACTCAGCCTTCTTTATGATCCAGCTCTCATATCCTTACATGACTACTGGGAAATTCATAATAGAAAGATAGTGTCTTAGGGAGAAAAGGGGGAGAACCAAGAAGTCCCAGCTAATTTTAAATGGTGACATAGAATGTTGAATAGCGTTGAAAAGTAATTCTCATGGTGGAGCAAGCTGAGCAAGGCAAGGGACTCTCAAGAGTCTTCTCCAGCACCACAGCTTGAAAGCATCTATTTTTTGGTACTCAGCCTTCTTTATGATCCAGCTCTCATATCCTTACATGACTACTGGGAAATTCATAATAGAAAGATAGTGTCTTAGGGAGAAAAGGGGGAGAACCAAGAAGTCCCAGCTAATTTTAAATGGTGACATAGAATGTTGAATAGCGTTGAAAAGTAATTCTCATGGTGGAGCAAGCTGAGCAAGGCTGAGAGAATTGGTCCTGAAATTCAAACTCATAACAAGGACTCGAGCAGCCAGCGGTCACTGGCCTTGACAGATAAACAGCAAGAAGCATTGGCCCTCAGCCTGATTACAGGATGTAACAAGAGAAAAATTTGGCTATATTCCTATGACACTGAAATATCTGATGAAAACAAAAGCATACAGGCAAAGACCTAGTTACCCTGCCCATATGATGTGCTGTCTCAATCTGGAGACATAATGTGGACTATTGACTGACTTAAATTTCCATGTGGGCATTTAGAATGGGGGAAAATGAGAGACATTGTTAAGAATGCCAGTAGGTGACATTAGGAGAGACTGTCTTCTTCTTTCAAGCTCTTGATTATACCAAAAGTAGAATTAGAAAGGGTTAATATTCTCTAAAATCGACTGAATTTACCTGTTCCCCATGTAATGTGTAAGTTCCCAAATAGGATTAGAATAACTTGGCAGAAACACCAATAAATTCGAGGTCAGAAAATCTCGGTTCAAGCCTCAGGTGTAATAATAATGTTTTCACTTAAATTTTAGACCTCAGTTTTGTAATGAAAGAGAATTATAGAATTTCGCAGTTAACTTAAGTATTAAACAGAAATCAAAGGAGTCCAGGATTCATGTAGGCTTCCAATGAGACATCACAGACAAGGGCATGTGTGCACACACATATGCTTTCAACAAAACTTCAGAATGTTCCTAAATGCTATAAAACCTATTCACAGACTCAGGATAAGAGTGTGTTCTAACATTATACCATGTATTCATTCTCATGAAAGATTCAAGGTCAATGTTTAATCCAAACAGCATACTAACAACACTGCCTTCATATACCAAAGACACTTTATCATCTCTTATTTCCTTCCCTCAAAGTTTAACAATCACCTCATTTTAGACACTCACATAACAGCTAGGGACGATGGCAGCTTCTATTTTTGAAGAACTACCCAACACCTATCAGATGTTTGCACACAGGCCCCAAGACTCCTAACCACATAGTTAATAACATTTTAATATATCGCCTCTCTTTTGAATCCAGTTTTTAAAAAAGATCTTAAAGAAGCCTGCCCAGGGAATGTAAAAGGAATGGATGTGCTTTTCAATAAATTCATTTAAATATCCATATTATAGGATATTTATTCCTCTATCCATCTTTTACTCAGTATTCCTATCAGCCACAGGGCAATTACTAATACATACATTTCTTATTATTTCCTCCGCATTTCCTTCCATTGAAATTAAGCCTCACAGACTAACATCTATCACATTGCTTTTTCACATGTCAGACTTGATCTTTTTCCCTGAACTTTACTAAGTGATGTTTATGTCCATTTTCTTTTTTTTTTATTAATTTAAAACTTTATTCTATTTTACAATACTGTAATGGTTTTGCCATACATCAACACGAATCAGCCACAGGAGTAAACGATCTCCCAATGCCAAAGCCCCCTCCCCCTCCCACACCATCTCCCCGGATCGTCCCGTACACT
>SJYC01115358.1:0-20288 GCA_006408675.1 Madoqua kirkii | reverse complement strand
CAATGAACTCCTGCATCCCGTCCCACAGAGGACATCATCAATGAATTTCTTTATCCAGGCCCACAGAGGACATCATCAGTGAACTCCTCCATCCAGGCCCACAGAGGACATCACCAATGATCTGCACCTTCTCAAACCAGGTTGGTTTTCAAGTTAAAGCTATTCTTCCCTTCCCCCTAGAGGGTTCAGAGTTCTGATGTGAGGTGAACCGTTACAGTAAAGGGTAGACTACATTAGAATGAGAAAGAAAGCAGGTTTCCATCTTCAATTTATCCTGGTGCTGTTCCAGGTAAGCACAAACTATAATGTACTTGATCATATTTTTATTTCAGTATTTGTGACTGGTCTGTTCATATCTTCTATTCTTTCCTGATTCACGCTTGGAAGGTTTTACTTCTCTAAGAATTTGTCCTTTCTTCTAGGTTGTCCATTTTACTGACATACACTTAATGGTAGTAGTCTCTTACAATTCTTTGTATTACTGTGGTGTCAGTTGTAACTTCTTTTTCATTGGAAAGTACTTTAAAAATGCTGTTTCAGTCGGGAGTGAGAAAAATCATTGCCCTTTCTCTGTCCCAAGCAGGACAGCCAAGCAGATGTCCACGGTGTAGCTTAGTGGTCATGGAGAGTGACCTTGCCCAAGGCCTAACAGCTGAAAAAGCTGCACAGGAGTCTGAGGGTGGCTGCGTATGGGAAAGATCAAGGAATGATATTTTGATTAAAGACTGCTGATATAAAGCCACTTTCAAAGTCCTTTCTGTCCTCATGTAACTTCTATGGATATAATACACAATGTGTTCAGTTCTTCAGTTGTGTCCAGATCTTAGCAACGCTATGGACTATAGCCCACCAGGCTCCTCTGTCCATGGGATTTCCTAGGCAAGAAAATTGGAGTGGGTTGCCATTTCCTTTCAGGGGATCTTCCAGACCCAGGGATCAAACTCCCGCCTCCTGCATCGACTGTATTACAGGCTGATTCTTTACTGCTGAGCCACTGGGGAAGCCCAGGTGTGACGGTATTGGACTTCCCCTGGCAACTGCCTCCTCTAGAAACCTCCAGGAATTATAATTGGCCAGAGAAGAGAAAGAAGCTCCCATTGTAACCCTTCAGGAGCTGCCTATGTGATCCTTCTGGCATATTTACGAAGTTGGCATGAACATCTACATCAAATAGATGAGAAGAACAAAGGACGGATTATTCTGGTAACTTTCCCACAGAAGCCCAGCTCTTTGGCAAGACCAGGATGTGAACTCAGGTCTGTCCATCCAAAAGGATGCTCCAGCCTCTGCACCTTGAACTCCTCCCATGGATAGAGCCATACTTTAGTAAGTTCTGTCCAGAAGGCCTGGCCAGAATGCTGGGCCCACTGACCTTCACTTAAACCTGTTCCAGGCAGCAGAAATAAGGCCAGCAGGAGAACATCACACAGTTGGCCCCTCGGTGCAGGAAAGAAGAAGGAAAATCCAGACATAGCCCTTGGGAGCAAGCAAAGGAAGCCAAGGTGTCTTTTATCAATAATTCCCTTCAACTTAACCCAGAAAACCCACATTATAGTTTGTTATTATTCTAGCAGGTTGAGACTCAGTTCAGTTTAGTCGCTCAGTTGTGTTCAACTCTTTGTGACCCCATGAATCACAGCACGCCAAGCCTCACTGTCCTTCACCAACTCCCGGAGTTCACTGAGACTCACGTCCATCGAGTCCGTGATGCCATCCAGCCATCTCATCCTCGGTCGTCCCCTTCTCCTCCTGCCTCCAATGCCTCCCAGCCTCAGAGTTTTTCCAATGAGTCAGCTCTTCGCATGAGGTGGCCGAAGTACTGGAGTTTCAGCTTTAGCATCATTCCTTCCAAAGAAATTCCAGGGCTGATCCCCTTCAGAATGGACTGGCTGGATCCCCTTGCAGTCTAACATTGGCTTTTTTTTTAATATAGCATCACTGGCTCAAATAATACTTTGTGGCAGAACTGAAGTCAGCCAGGATAATCCTGTTTGGTTAAAGCCCTTATCTGTGTGGACTGGGTGAACATGGCCTGCTGAAAAGAATGATGAAAGGTCTGCCAATGTAAGGGAGTGCCAGCTCATCCTTTCATTTACAATCATGTTCCACAGAAAGAAAATGAAGCTTTAAAAACAGAGATTTTCTTATATGCCTTATCATCCTTTCCTCCTGTCAAAAACAGACTTTGGTCCAAATAAAGGATGGCCCAGTTGGAAGCATAAGAGAAGTAACAGTTTGTTCAATGGTTTTGAGTTATAGTGGGTCCAGGTCAGATGATTCAGCAAAATTGAAAGGGTTCCCTCCATATGCTTTTCTCTCAAGTTACCTTTAACTGTAACAGATTTTCATCCTATATGTTAATTCTAGAATCTTTAACCACCGCCCCCCCCATTCCTACCCCAATTCCCATGAAGATGAGACCCCATTCATGTCTTCAAGTGGATGGGTTTGAGAGTTCTATAGAAATAGATTCCAGGACTTGGTAGAGGATGAGATGTTAGGAGGAAGAGGATAGAATCTATGATGACTCCCAGGACTCCTACAGAGTTCCTCCTCTTCTCATTAGTGTATCAAGAAGAAGCAATAGCTCCAGTTCTACACAGGAAATTGCCTTCAAAAAAAAAAAAAGCCATTTCCCCTTAATGGTCCAGAAGCTAAAAATACACATAACTTTCACATAGCCAACTAAAGGAAGAGAAATATGAACATGAGTTTGCAGCAGAAAAATATATAGACTCCTGACTTACAGCAAGAAGAATCAACAAAAGATAGCCCATTGGAATTTCAGGTTATGCCAATCCCAAGTATTTCTTAGTTAGAAAAGACTTCTGCAAATAAATGTAAAAGTTGTGGATAAGCACTTGGTTTATCTACCTTTTGCTTTGATGTACTCAGTGTGTTGGCAACTTGGAGAATTCTCAAGTATTTCTTACTATATACACCTCGTTCTGCACTGGTGTACTCAGTCTTGTCCAACACTTTATAACCCCATGGACTGTAGCCTTCCAGGCTCCCGTGTCCATGGGATTCTCCAGGCAAGAATACTGGAGTGGGTTGCCATTCCTTTCCCCAAGGGATCTTCCCAACCCAGGAATCAAACCCAAATCTCCTGTATCACTTGCATTGCAAGCAGATTCTTTACCTGCTGAACCAGGAGGTTCAGTACATATACCGCTTTATCCATCCTAAAAGTAACCTCCCTATATAAGCTTTTTCTTTTGTTTATAAAAGCAGACACCAAAGCACAGTTTAAAATTCACACAAAAACAAAAAAAGGGTCAGTTTTTTCTTTTCAACTTTGTCTATTATAAAGAGTTAACAAAAGATTAACGTGTGCCTGTAATGTGAAGGCCTGATATAAGCAGATAGGTTAGGGGGTCCCAAAGAAAAAGAACCAGGAATAACTTTCTTGACATAAGAGAACCAATTTTTGCCTATGTCATTTTCTGATCTAAACTTGGCCACAGTGCTTGCCCTTGAGCAGGCGTCAGTAATCAATGATCTTAAGGAAAACAAAGAAATGCAGGGACAGAGAAAAGGCAGTCAAACAGTAGTGTGGTGATAAAGCAGAGTCCTATTTCCCCTTCAAGGGATATACATAATAATATATTTTTGAATTCTTCAAGAACAAAGGCCCCCATGCAGGTGGTAGACATGATGATATTGACCCTCCAGACTTCAATCAGCTAAAGCTTGGATTCTGTCCACCTTTACCCTGATTCTAGCTGAATTCTCCTCTGCTCAAGCCCTTTCATGAATATGCATATACACTTAGCTTAAAATTTCCCCAGTTTTGCTTTGGGAAAAATTTTCCCCAATTTTGTTTTGGGGAAAAATCTCCAGTGTTCTCTTTGCTGCCAACGAATGTTGCCAAAACTTTGGCTCTCTACGCACCAGTGACAAACAGAAGTATGGAGACAGAGCCATGGAAGAGACAGAGCAGCTTTATTGCTTTGCCAGGAAAAGGGGGAACACAGCAGGCTGGCACCTCAAGAACTGTGTGCCCCTGCCTGGCTAGTATCATTCTCCCTACACGCCCCTCCTCTCCAGGTAGGCGCATAACACTGAGCAGAGTTCCGTGTGCTACACAACAGGTCCATTTTAAATATAGTAGTGTGCACATGATTTTCCCAAAGTCCCCAACTATCCCTTCTCACAATCCTTCTCCTTGGCAACCACAAGTTCATTTTCTAAGTCCGTGAGTCTTTTTCTAGTTGTAAATAAGTTCATTTGTATCATTTCTTTTTAGAGTCTACATTTAAAGGATGTCATGGTATTTCTCCTCTGTTTGAGTTCACTCGTTACGACACTCTCTAAGTCCATCCATATCACTGCAAATGGGATCATTTCATTCTTTTTAATGGCTGAGTAATATTCCATTGTATATATGTACCACATCTTCTTTATCCATTCTTCTGCCAATGGACATTTAGGTTGCTTCCATGTCTTGGCTATTGTAAACAGTGCTGCAATGAAAACTGGGGTGCTTGTATCTTTGGGGGCCATGTTTTTCTCTGGATATATGCCCAGGAGTGGGATTGCAGGGTCATATGGTAGCTCAATTTTTAATTTTTTTTTTTTTAGGAACCTGCTTACTGTTCTCCATAGTGGCTGTACCAATTTACATTCATTCCCACCAACAGGGCAAGAGACTTCCATTCTGCCCATACCCTCCCCAGCATTTGTTGTTTGTGGATTTTTTATTTATGATAGCCATTCTGACCAGTGTGAGGTAATATCTCATTGTAGTTTTGATTTGCATTTCTCTAATAACTGAAGATGTTGAACATCTTTTCATGTGCCTATTGGCCATCTGTATATCCTCTTCAGAGAAATGTCTATTCAGTTCTTTTGTGCAATTTTTGAGTGAGATGTCTGTTTTGATGCTATTAAGCATCACAAACTGTAAATTTTGGAGACTAATCCCTTATGGGCCATATCATTTGCAAATATTTTCTCCCAGTCTATGGGTTGTCTTTTTGCTTTGTTTATTGTTTCCTTTGTTGTGCAAAAACCTTTGAGCTGAAATAGGTCCCATTTGTTTATTTTTGCTCTTATTTCCATTACTGTAGGAGATGGATCTAAAAAGATGTTGCTGCGATTTATGTCAGAGAGGGTTCTGCTCATGTTTTCCTCTAGGAGTTTTGCAGTGTCTGGTCTCACATTAGGTCTTTAATCCATTTTGAGCTTATTTTTGTGAATGGAGTTAAAGAATAATCCAATTTCTTTTTTTTACATGTGGCTGTCCAGTTTTCCCAGCACCATGTTTTGAAGAGACTGGTCAATTAGTCAATGACAAAGGAGGCAAGACAATACAATGTTGGAAAGACAGTATTTTTAAATTCTTAATAAAATATTTTACATTTTGTCTCTCTTTTTTTTTTCATTCTAAGTCCTCAAAATCCAATACGTATTTTTCTGTCCATAGAACCTCTCAAGTCAGACTAGCAACACTTAGGAGTTCAGTAGCCACATGTGGGTAGCCACCGTGTCAGTCAGGGCAGTTGTAGTTCTAAGCACTATGCTAATACTTTGCAAGTATTATTTATTTAAATGTCATGACACCCTGAAAGAAGATAACCTATGTTCCCATTTTTCAGATGAAGAAACTGAGGCTTCAAAGGTTACATAAATTACCTAAGGAAAAAGAGCTAATGATTGGCACAGCCAGAAATCAGATATGTTTGATAGGATCCTATACTCTTACTTTTTATGCTACATTGCCACCCAACCTGGATACATGGATGGGTAGATGAATGTAGAGTTCCTTTGAGGTCATTCTTTGGATTCTTGGTTTTGTATTTCTTTTTTCCTAGTCACTCCCTCCCAACAAGCAAGTACATGTACATACATATACACAGAGACACACACACAAGCATACCTATGTATACACACATACACATACACTCATATTCTGGACCAATGCTTTTCAACTGTTCTCAAATTAGTTACTACCTGAATCAAAATTACATGGACTCAGATTCCCAAAATCCACCCCACATGATTCTCTTCCAGCAGGCTATGAAATGTTCATGAACCTGCGCTGTTAGTTTCCCAGATCTGTGACTGGATGCCCACTAAAGCAGTGTTCACAGCCTTGGCTAATATTAGAGTCACTCTGAGCTTTAAAAGTGCCATGCTGGGGATCCGTCCACAAACGCTCTGATCCGACCAGGCTGGGACAGGGCCTGAGCAGCAGTTGTTCTCCGTGGACAGCTGAGGCAGAAAACCCGGCACCGAGGCTTGGGATCTACTCGCGTCACGCTTCTGTGTTCCGGGCCAGTCTGGATAATCATGCATAACAATGTTGAGAAGAATCCAGAGGAATGGATTTAAAGTTCTGTGCTTCCAGGTGTCCAGGGGGTCAATTAGGACAATGAGCCAAACTGGAAGTAACAGCCTTTATTCACTCTGCTGCAATGTGTGCAAGAGGCAGGAAAGGGATGCTGGCTCCCCAGTGCTCCATTTCCCCCAGAATGACACCAGGCGAGGGCCAGGCAGACACAGCACAGACGGAAGGGATGCCCTGATTAAAAGGCTCCTGACATGTGGGCCGGAGGGATGTAAGGGGTTGGTGGGTGGCTGGAGATACAAAGGTACTGAGTCAAAGTACAGAAACGAGGCCCTGCCAAGGCCTCCATAAGAAGGCCTCTGAATGGAAGGGCCTGCCTAGGAATGCAAATATGCATTTACGAGAAAGGAAGGTCTGGGTTGGGGGAGGGTCCTGATCCTTGACTGCATCTCCCTCCAGAAAACAGCATTGCAGGTCTGGGGTGAGGAGGGCAGCTTTCCCTGCTTCCGTGAGGTCAGCCAGTTAAAGCCTTGCATTGCCTCTGGTCGAGTCCATAAGTTCCCTAGTAGGATTCTGGTAAGGAACTGGACCCCTCAAAAGCATCTATTAGGCTTAGAGCTGTGTTGAACATCATGAGTCAATCTATATGCCCTGAATTCTCTATGCAGATCTGTTCTGAAAAGCAAGTCAGCTCCTGGCCACTTATGTTAGGCAAAGTTGGCCATGTATTCATCGAAATCCACTGTACTACATCATGTCTCAGAGCCTCAGGTCTCAGCTCCTTCAGCCATTCCAACTCCTCATTAGGGATTCGTCTCAGTTGAAAATGACAGGAAACCAGTGTAAACTGGCTGAAACCATAAGTAAATAAATCACCTGTTACAAGCTGCCAAGTGGTCAGAACAAAGAAAGGGCTGACCTTAAGCGTGGTGAGATATGGAAATTCAAGTTTCGAGATACGATGATTCAGGGATCGTTCCTTCTAATGCTCTTTCGTTCTGTTTTCCATCATGGGCCGTCATCCTCAGGAAGGTCTTTAGTGCACAAATCATTGAAGATAGCCACCAACCACTCCAGGCTTCACCTTGTCCACACCCAGTGCTCCATGAGAGTGCTCCTCCTGACCCACCAGTGAGCACAGCAGATTCAGGCAAAGACCATGATTGGCTCTTCTAGGGTCACATCCACAATACTGGAGACCTCAATTTGATTCCTGGGTTGGGAAGTTCCCCTGAAGAAGGTCATGGCTACCCACCCCAGTATTCTTAGACTTCCCAGGTGGCTCAGAGGGTAATGAATCCACCTCCAATGCGGGAGACCTGGGTTCATTCCCTGGGTTGGGAAGGTCCCATGGAGGAGGGCATGACGACCCCACTCCAGTATTCTTGCCTGGAGAATTCCATGGACAGAGGAGCCTGGCAGGCTATACAATCCACTGCGTCACAAAGAGTCGGACACTACTGAGCTACTAAGCACACAGCACAGCACAGGGTCACACAGCCATCACTGGACCAATCAATACGACAGAGAAGTCAGAACGACATGATTTTCAGCCCCACCAGAAACACACAGAAAGAGGAAAGAGAGTTCCTGGAAGGAAGCGATACGCTTCTGGCAGAGTATATAAAAGAAGACCAACTAAACTGCATGCTATTAAAGCTTGATGTGAGGAGATAACTTTGAAAATGTGTTTTTAAAAAAACTACTATGTTGCCGATCCTGTGTTCTTGAGGAGCATAAACCACTTCAGAAAAAAATTAAAATTTTCCAAGAAAAATGTTTCTTTTCCCAGAAAGTTTTAACAGGAATCAAGTCATTGACCCAAAAGAATGGTGAGAAAAAAGGGAAGCTTCTCACCAGGGACTGACTGTAGGAAAGACCTAGGCACTGGGTCTGGCATTTCCAAGAGACCACATCATCAAAGCCTCAGAAGCACAATTCTGCAGCATGAGAAAACTAGGGTAAAATTACATGAGGTACTTGCCCCAGAATCCACAGCTAGTAAATGTCAGAGCAGCTCTTGCACCCCAAGTCCACCCTCTCATGAAACACTGTGTTGTTTTCCTGTGTTGTTTTGGTAGTGTAACCAGCTAGCTGTATTTCCACACACAATTAAGTGTGTCATCTCATTTGATCTTCACAAAAGCCAATACAAAAAAAATAAGGCAGGCATAAGTGTTTGGCAATATCTCCTTGAGGTCAAGCTCTAGAGATATAGCTGTAGCTCTAGCCATCAGAGAAAGAGGATTTAAGAGCATCAACAAGTAACTCCTGGTACAGTTGGCCCTCCACATCTGCATGTTTCATGCACTGTGATGCAAAATATGAAGAAAAAAAACAAAATTCCAGAAAGATCCAAAAAGCAAAAGTTGAATTGGTCACATGTCAGAAGCTATGTGGGCTTCCCAGGTGGCTCAGTGGTAAAGAATCTGCCTGCCAATGCAGGACACTCAGGAGACTCATCTTCCATCCCTGGGCTGGAAAGATCCCCAGCGATAGGAAATGGGTACCCACTCCAGTATTCTTGCCTGGGAAATCCCATGAACAGAGGAGCTTGGCAGACTACAGTACACGGGGCTGCAAAGAGTCGATTCAAACATGATTTAGCAACTGAGCATGCCTGCATGCAGAAGTTGTTTACATTGTATATGACTGTTTACAAAGCAGTTGTACTTTATGAGGTATTACAAGTAATCTAGAGACAGTTTAAAGTACACAGGAAGATTACATGGGTTATATGCAAGTACTATGCAATTTTTTATAAGAGACTTAAGAGTCAGTCAATTTTTATATCCCCTGGGGGTCCTAGAACCTACTACTACAGATACCAGGGGACAAGGTATCTTGTACCTCTGAACATCACACCAATCTCATCACATTCGAGAGAGAGGATAGTGCCATTTCCAGCTTCTCACACCTCCTAAAACAACAGGAATCTACAGCTTCCCTCACTCCCTACTCACTCCCATAGAATCTCTCTGGAGGAAACCAAGGGGACTGAACCCAGCCCAGGGCTATTTGCATCCCTAAGCACATTAGTCAGTCACAGTTGGACAAATTCAAACTGCCTATAAAACCAAACTAATTTGATCTACTGCATGTAATAGCAGGCTTCCCAGGTGGCACTAGTGGTAAAGAACCTGCTTGCCAACTCAGGAGATACAAGTGATGGGGGTTCAATCCTCAGGTCAGGAAGATCCAATGGAGGAGGGCGTGGCAACCCAATCCAATATCCTTGCCCGAAATCCCACGGACAGAGGAGCCTGGCAAGCTATAATCAATAGAGTAGCAAGAGTCAGATATGACTTACTGACTAAATAACAGCAACTACATGGTGACTTGAATCCTGTCTAATATATCAATAATTTCCAGCACACAGTTGGTGTCAATGTTAAGGTCTTTCTCTTTCCTTCCTGGACAGTTCAGTTCAAACGTAATGAATGAAATGGAAGGAAACTTGAACAAGAAGCCAGAACATTTGTATTCCAGCCCTCTTCTCCCTCTGCTACTCATTTCCTCTGTGACCTTGTTAAGGTGATGTAGGCTCAATGTTTCTTGGATTACTCATTCCTCAAATGAGAATAATAATGCCAGTCTCACTTGCCTCCAGACTATTGTGAGGATTAAATAAATGAATGTTCATGAATTCATTGTGAAAAGTCTAAAGAGCTATCCAAATATTAGGGACCGCTTTGGGCCGCCGTAGCCCTCATCAATAATCTCTGGGACAGCCTTTAGGGAGCAAGAATGCTGGCAGAAAGAATACAAAGTGGCTGTTTCCTTTTGCAAGGTCACCGCCGTGCTAAAGACATTGACAAGCCTGGAGAAAATAGAGGTCGAATACTAGGAAAATCCTTCATGCAACAGAAGATTTTTGTCAGCAGAGCTGAGCAGACTGCCAAGTCGCAGACGGTTCTGTAAAAGCATGGTTAACTTCATGATCAACCTTTTGAAGCACTTCAGGAAAGTCATCACAAACCACAGACTCCCAGAAATTCAGACTCAGAAGACAACCTCAGAGACGCCACGAGTCCAAATGCTTCATTTTCCAGGCGGGGAAACTTGGGCCCAGATTCACCCACTACTTTAAATCCACATTTCTTTCTCCTATACCAAAAGTTTCTTTGTGATATAAATTAGGAATGAGAATCCTGGAGAAGGAAATGGCAACTCACTCCAGTATTCTTGCCTGGAAAACCCACAGACAGAGGAGTCTGGGGGGCTACAGTTCATGGGGTCGTGACTGAGCACAGAAATAAAAAAACTGTCAAAATCTCCAAACATCTCATTTAACTAGATTCTTTACCACACAGAGCCCTTCAGCCTGGACTCCAAAGAGAGTTGAACCTCCATAAGATTCAGAAATCAGGAAGAAACGTGGACAGGATATGGAAGCCCCAGAGACAGCCTAATTATAAAATTAGAGCAGCGTTTGAGGCACTTCAGAGAAAGTCACCACAGAAATGCCCAACTTTTCATGAAATTACTAAAAGGAAAAAATTTCACATTATATTACAGCTTGTGAGGTTTCCATTAAATTTCAAAGCTGCCGTGTTAAGAGTTTGGGCTTTTCTGAAATGACTAATTCCAGAGCCTCAACTTTTCTGTGGTAATTTTAATAGGAGCCTGTAAATGTTTCCCTTCAGGCTGGAAGCAGGTTTCATCAGAGAAAAGGAATCACCAGAACCAGGAAGGCCCGAGCCTGGGAGTCCTGTGATTCCATTAGGAGGCAGGAAGTTTCTATTCCTTTATTCCTTGGAACACTATAATCCTGTCAGAACACTAAGACAGTTGTGTTCAGTCAAACAAAGGCAGCTCACAGACAGCGTGCTGGTAAACACGTGTCCTCACATAACTAGCATGAGACTGAAGCTGGGGCCCCTCTTCCCACCTGCAAAGGAGACAGTTATAGCAGCTCCTAACCAGATTTTATTTTCTTGGGCTCCAAAATCACTGCAGACGGTAACTGCAGCCATGAAATTAAAAGATGCTTGCTCCTTGGAAGAAAAGCTATGGCAAATTTAGGCGGCATATTAAAAAGTAGAGATATTACTTTGCCAAGAAAGGTCTGTATAGTTGCTGCTGCTAAGTCGCTTCAGTCGTGTCCGACTCTGTGTGACCCTATAGATGGCAGCCCACCAGGCTCCCCTGTCCCTGGGATTCTCCAGGCAAGAACACTGGAGTGGGTTGCCATTTCCTTCTCCAATGCATGAAAGTGAAAAGTAAAAGTGAAATTGCTCAGTTGTGTCCACTCTTAGCGACCCCATGGACTGCAGCCTACCTGGGTCCTCCACCCATGGGATTTGCCAAGCAAGAGTACTGGAGTGGGGTGCCATTGCCTTCTCCATCTGTATAGTTAAAGCTATGTTATAGTTAAAGCTGAGAACCGAAGATTTGATCCTTTTGAGCTGTGATGTTGGAGAAAGCTCTTGAGAGTCCCTTGGACTGCAAGGAGATCAAACCAGTTGATCCTAAAGAAAATCAATCCTGAGTATTCATTGGAAGGACTGATGTTGAAGCTGAAGCTCCAATACTTTGGCCACCAAATGCTAAGAACTGACTTATTGGAAAAGACCCTGATGCTGGGAAAGATTGAAGGCAGGAGGAGAAGGGGACAACAGAGGATGAGATGGTTGGATGGCATCACTGACTCAATGGACATGAGTTTGAGCAAGCTCCAAGAGTTGGTGATGGACAGGGAAGTCTAGCATGCTGCAGTCCATGGGGTCTCAGAGTAGGACATGACTGAGTGACTGAACTGAACTGAACAAGTCTCTGGGCTTCCCTGGTAGCTCAGCAGTAAAGAACTCATCTGCCCAATGCAGGAGATGCAGGTTCTATCCCTAGTTTGGGAATATACCATGAAGAAGGGGATGGCAACTCACTTGCCTGTGAAATCCCATGGACAGAGGAGCCCGGCGGGCTAGAGTCCCCGGGGCCACCAAGAGTCAGACATGACTTATCGGCTGAGCACGCACGCATGTAACCAGTCTCAAGCCAAGCTAATCGTTAGAAATAAGGTTCAAGCTTTCATAAATGGGTACCCTTTGATACATTCTCTTATAATTTGAATTGTGCTCTCTCTTCCCAAAAATATATTGGAATGCTGCCCCCAGAACCGTATAATGTGACCTTATTTTGAAACCGTGTCCTAATAAGAAGAGGTGACAGACACACACACAAGGAAAACACCTCGTGACGGCGGAGGCAGAGGTGGCAGTAATGTATCCACAGCCAATGAACGTCAAGGATCGCCCGCAACCCCAGAAGCCAAGAGCGGGGCATGGAGCTGACAGTCCCCGGAGCCTTCAGAGAAAGCTCGGCCCCACTGACACCTTGATCTTGACCTTCCAGCCTCTGGAACTGCGAGGGGGTAAATTTCTGTTGTTTTTTGTGTCTTGGATGCCCCGGGTCTTCTGCTATGCTGTGCTAAGTTGCTTCGTTGCAACCCTATGGACTGCACCACCAGCTCCTCTGTCCTTGGGATTCTCCTGGCAAGAGTACTGGAGTGGGTTCCTGACGCAGAGATCAAACCCACGTCTCTTATGTCTCCTGCATTGGCAGGCATGTTCATTACCACTAGCACCACCCAGGAAGGCCTGCCCTAGTCTAAGTTAATGTAAACTTTCACTGGTGGCTCAGAGGGTAAAGGCAGGCTCAGAGGCTGCCTGGAATGTGGGAGACCTGGATTCAATCCCTAGGTTGCAAACATCCCCTGGAGAAGGGAATGGCTGCCCACTCTGGTATTCTTGCCTGGAAGATTCCATGGACAGAGAAGCCTGGAAGGCTATAGTCCATGATTATAACTTATAAGTTATAACTTATAACTATAGCTTACAGTGAGTGATTAACACTTTCTCTTTCTCAGGTCTTAGTTGCAGCATGTGGGATCTATTAATAGTTCCCCAACCAGGGATGGAACCCCAACATCCTGCACTGGGAGCTCAGAGTCTTATCCATTGGACCAGGGAAGTCCCTTTCGGTTGTTTTAAATCACCTAGTTTGGATGCTTTGATCTGACAGCCCTGAAAGCGAGAAACACCTTCCAAGTTCAAGGAGGACAAAAACCTGAGTCTGGGACAAGAAAGTACTTCCCTAGTGGCTCAGCTGGTAAAGAATCTTCCTGCAATACGGGAGGCCTGTGTTCGATCCCTGGGACAAGAAAATGCAGAGAGGAAGGAACAAGAACTGGGCAAGTGTTCAGGGCCTCCCTGGCCTGGAGAGCTGGGCCTTCCTTAACTCATTTAAAAAATGAAAAAACGGTCTGTCCTGTTATGCAGCTGTGGAGGAAAAACAGAGCAGGAAGGCCACCTTTACTGCTGACCTGGCGTCATAGAAATAATTAGCAAATTGCCACAAGGTGCTTCCGGAAGGTGATTCAGACGTCGCCTCTGTTCAGCCTGAAAGAGAACCTAGCGACCAGCCAGCCTGCCAATGCATCACTTTTGGAGGAAATGGCTGTGTTTATGAGCAGATATTACTCGAAATTGTTCTCCACAGCACAGAACATCTTTTCTGCACCAGGGACATCCGTACTTGGCTGGCAAAGAACACTCTCAGGTGTGGGATGAAGGTCACGTCAATCCTCTGAAATGCACGTGACAGTTCCAACCAGGTTCCAAAGCTGAAGGGCAGCCGGTCAGCCCACAGGGGACCAGGAAGCCCTGTCATGCAGCTTCCCAGAAACGGGCTTTTGCCCAGGAAGTTCAGTGCACACCGGGCGCAGACCTCAAAGTCAGAAACTGTAGAGCTTTGTGGGCAACTGAGCAGCTAGGAAAGGAAAAGTTCAGCGCTTTGCTCTAAATACATTTAGTAAGATGTTCTCAAACTTGGCCTCCAGCTCCTCATCAGGTTCTAATAATGAAGGCTCAAGGCCCTTATTCCACAATTTAAAACAAAGTATGCTCTATTTTGGAGAAGGCACTGGAGACCCACTCCAGTACTCCTGCCTGTAAAATCCCATGGACGGAGGAGCCTGGTAGGCTGCAGTCCATGGGGTCGCTAAGAGTCAGACCCGACTGAGTGACATGACTTTCACTTTTCACTTTCTTGCATTGGAGAAGGAAATGGCAACCTACTCCAGTGTTCTTGCCTGGAGAATCCCAGGGACGAGGGAGCCTGGTGGGCTGCCGTCTATGGGGTCGCACAGAGTCAGACACGACTGACGTGACTGAGCAGCAGCATGCTCTTGGGGTTCCTCCATGGTAAAGAATCTGCCTGTCAGTGCAGGAGCCATGGGAGATGAGGGTCGATCCCTGGGTCAGGAAGATCCCCTGGATCAGGAAAAGGTAACCCACTGCAGTATTCTTGCCTGGAAAGTCCCATGGACAGAGAAGCCTGGTGGCCCACAGTCCACAGAATCAAAAGAGTCAGACACGACTGAGCAACTGAGCGTGCGTAAAGCTTTATTGTAGGTATATATGCAAGAGATCATCTTAGAGCTGTCACTGTCACTTTAATTTTCTATCATTCATTGAGAAGATAAACACTGACCTTGAACGTGGAAACAATCGAGCCAAGTGAGCAAGGTAAGTAACAGTCTTTGCCATGATTTGTTACCCCCTTCACATTCCAGACCCCTGGTAGCACAGACGGTAAAGCGTCTGCCTACAATATGGGAGACCTGGGTTCAATCCCTGGGTCGGGAAGATCCCCTGGAGAAGGAAATGGCAACCCACTTCAGTATTCTTGCCTGGAAAATCCCATGGACTGAGGAGCCTGGCCCATGGGGTCGCAAAAAGTCGGACACAACTGAGCGACTTTGCTTCACTTCATATTCCAGGCACTGTGCCTAAGTCTTCAGCTTTGTGATATCTTCTTTCATCCTTGCCCAAGCCTCTGAGTCAGGATCTATGAATATTCCTGAGTACCAGATGAGGCCCATGTGGTTTCCATGGATTATCTACCCAGCATCCCACAAGTCAGGGCAAAGGTGTGATTCAAGCAGAGGTCTGTTTGCCCTCAAAGCCTGTGCAACATATACTGTCTCATCATTGCAATGGAAAACAATTCCAAAACCTGAGTTATGATTCCAACACTCTGTCTCTCCCTGGACCCCAGAGACATTCTCTCTCTACCCTTCCCAGGGCAGTAGGATTATAAACTGTAAAGTGTCATCCTCAAACAATGAACAAGCTTATCTTTGCCCTATCTGGCAATACTTGGCAAGTGCCCAGCAGGTACTTTTTCTGCTTCGGGAGAATTTTGAGCAAAGCCAGTGTAGGGAGGGATAATCAGCGAGTGAGCCACAAAAGTCAGGCAACAGAAGCAAGCAGTTGGAAGTTATGGTGCCATTGACAGCAAGGGAGAAAGGCACCGAATGAAGCAGACTCTCCACTGGTATGAGAACAGGAGAAGAGGGAAGGAAGTCTCTAGGCAAAGATGGTGATTAAATCAACATAATCAGGGTACAGAACTATCTTTTTCTCCCTTGTGAGAGCCTCTGACCCACAGAGGGAGAAATCAACTGAACAAAAAGTAACTCATTTAGGATTGTTCATCTCCCTCGCTCCCTTTTGGGACATATAAAAAGTTTCATTTGTCTGCTTTTAAATTTTAAAATAAGGAATTTTCACATATGGTTAAACAAGGGCTTCACCAGTGGTTCAGCACTAAAGAATCCACCTGCAATGCAGGAGATGCAAGAGATGTGGGTTCAATCCCCGGGTGGAGAAGATCCCCTGAGGAGGGCATGGCAACCCACTCCAATATTCTTGCCTGGAGAATCCCATGGACAGAGGAGCCTGGTGGGTTACAGTCCAAAGCGTCACAAAGAGTTGGACACTACTGAAGCTAGTGAGCTTGCACGAATGGTTAAATGAACCATGGTACAGCACAGATGAGTAGCTTGCTCTCATTAGAAGTCAAATTTTCAATACACCTCAAAACTACAAAGAGGTACACCTTATGCTGGTCAGAATGGCCATTATTAAAACATCCAAAAATAATTTAAGTGCTAGAGAGGGTGTGGAGAAAAGGGAACTCTCCTACGCTATTGGTGAGAATGTAAATTGGTACAGCCACTCTGGAGAACAATATGGGGGTTCTTTAAAAAAACTAAAAGTAGAACTACCATGTGACCCAGCAATACCACTCCTGGGCATACATCTGGAGAAAACTATAATTCAAAAGCATATATACACCCCAGTATTCATAGCACTATTTACAATAGCCAAGACGTGGAAGCAATCTAAGTGTTGATCGACAGATGGACGAATAAAGAATATGTGATACATATATACAACTGAAGATTACTCAGCCATAAAAAAGAATGAAATAACACCATCTTTAGCAACATGAGAATATCATACTAAGTGAAATAAATCAGGCAGAGAAAGACAAATATCATATGATATTACTTACATGTGGAAACTAAATTATGATACAAATGAATTTATTCACAAAACAGAAGGAGACTCACAGACTTAGGAAACAAACTTAGAGGGATTCCCAGGCGGAGGGTGTGGGTTCAATCCCTGGTCAGGGAACTAAGATCCCACAAGCTGCCAATGCAGCAAAAAAAGAAAGAAAAAAAAAAAGAGAGAGAGAAAGAAAACAAACTTACAATTACCAAAGGGAGAGGGAGAGGGATAAATCTGTAGTTTTGAATTAGCAGATATGAACTACTGTATATAAAAATAGATAAGCAAATTCCTACTGTATAGCACAAGGAACTATATTTGTATTGTAATAAAATACAATGGAAAAAAAGAATATATATATGTATACATATGTATGAATATATGTGTACATATATGTGTGTGTATATATGTATGTATAATGAATCACTTTGCTATACAACAGACATACAATACTGTAAATTAACTGCACTTCAATTTTTAAAAAATCATATTTTCAAGATTATCTACTGCCATAAGACAAAGCTCCCAAGAGAGGGTAAAGCATAAATATCAGGAATCCTGATTTATATGTGTGCTCTTGTATATCTGCCTCTACAATAGATCCTGTTCCTTTAAAAAATATGTAATTTCTGTGGATTCGAGTGGAAAAAAAAAAACTGGAAAGAAATATACGCAAAGTGTCACTGGTGGTCATCTCTGCATGAAGAGATAGTAGTTGACTTTTATTTTTTTTCTTTACAGCTTTCTGCAGTTTAAAATAAATTTTACAAGGGCTATGTACTATTTTATAATGAGACAAAATAGTATTTTAAATGCTTTGGACAAAACTTGAGTAAGAATATTGACGAGTGTATCTCAAAAGTCAAGTTTCCATTTGACTCTACTTCTAATCCTTCCCCTAGCCCTATGCCCCAGTGTCCTCACCCTGCAAAGCACAGAGGTTGCCCTTGATATCTTGGGTTCGATGCTTCTGTTATACACTGTGGACAACCTGTGAAAGTAAGAGAGAGCCAGAGACGTATGCAAGCCACTGAAGGCAGTCAGAGATACAGAGGAAACAGAAGAAACAGAAATCTAAGAGAGGGAAATGGACAAAGCAAGTGTGAACGCAGATTTTTGAGTTGATTTTAAGTCACAACCTTCTGTTCGTCAGTCATAGTCCTTTGAAGCTTTGATTATTCACAAATCTTCATCAGCTTTAGCAAGCCTCTAAACATCTCACAGGAGGATTTCATCACACCAGGATAGAAGTTAATCTCTATGTTGAAGCAGAATGTGATGCAATCAAACTGGAATCTGGCTTTAGTGCCACAGGCTTGAAATGACTCACCCTTGAAATAAAGCAATTATTCCTGTTATCTGCCCACTTCACCTTTAGCCTCTGGTCTAGGTGGAAAATCGTTCACTTTAAAATGGTACTGTTTAACTCCATTCCATCAAAGCACTCACATGCCCTTTCTCTCCAGAATCCCCAGAGCTAGTGACCTGGGGATAAAACTTCCTCCCATGGGTATCCAGGGCCTCAGTGTTCTGAGCAGGAAAGAGGGAACCAGTTGCTTTCACTCTGCTAAGAAAATTGGTATCTCCATTTTCTGTAACTGTCCTGGGCTTCAGAGAATCCTGCTGTTTGAAGCACAGAAGATATTCAATAAATGCCTTAACTCTAGGATGGTCATATCAGTCAAGTGCAGAGAACTTCATGAAACATCAGACAAAAGATAAAGTTGAGGGACAAGTTGTGGCAGATCTTTGTTGAAACCATAGAATGGCTGGACCTTTGTACCATTGGAAGACATTTTTTCCGTTTCTTACAACTACACACTGGGTTTCCCTGGTGGCTTAGCTGGTAAAGAATCCGCCTGCAATGTGGGAGATCTGGGTTCGATCCCTGGGTTGGGAAGGTCCCCTAGAGAAGGGAAGGGCTACCCACTTCAGTATTTTGGCCTGGAGAATTCCATGGACTGCATAGTCTATGGGGTCGCAAAGAGTCGGACACGACTGAACAACTTTCACTTTCTTTCACACAGATACGGTGTCTCATAAAGGAAGCCAGATGAAAACCTATACATAGGTCTGATCCCCAGAATAAACCTAGAAACGAGGCAAAATTAATCAGTTATGACCAAAGGCAGAATTGTGACTAAGCATCCTGGTTTGCCCAGTTCTAACAGTGGCAGTTCCACATCCCAGGAAACCCCTCAGTTCCAGGCAAAGTGTGACAATTTGTCACCCTGAAGATGACCCCAGAAGAGGAGGCTACAGACGAGGAAGAGACATAAGAGAAACTTCTAGGGGACTAGGAATGGAGAAATTGATTAGGGAGGAGGTTGGCTGTGTTGTTTTGCTGTTTAGTCGCTAAGTCATCAATTCTTTGCGACCCTCTGGACTGTAGCCTGCCAGGCTCCTCTGTCCATGGGATTTTTCAGGCAAGAATACAGGAGGGGGTTGCCATTTCCTCCTCCAGGGGATCTTCCTGACCCAGGAATTGAACCCAAGTCTCCTGCATTGCAGGCAGATTCTTCACTTACTTCTGAGCCAGCAGGGAAGCTCAGACAGCTGTTACAACTGTGGAAATCTTTATGCTCAGCACCAAAGATTGGAGCATTTGATGCACTTTACGATATTAACACTCTCTCTGTGCTTTGTTTAAAAAAATTCTGATGATATACATATTTAATTAATTAAGATAAAAATAAAACAATTATATAAATATGTATATTTTCTACTAAAAAAGATGTACAACTTGAGAGTTGCGAGTTAAATTTTATTTGGGGAAAGATGAGGACTGAAGCCCAGGAGGCAGCCTCTCAGATAGCTCTGACAGGCTGCTCCAAAGCGATAGTGAGGGAAAGTCAATATACAAGGTTTTGGTGAAGGGGGAGTTCAGTGCCTTGAAGCACTCGTTTTACAAAAGGTTTTCGTTAGTCATGAGGATCTGATGTCACCATGAAGTGATTTAGTGCTTCTCTAGATATGAGGCGATGCAAGTATGGAGATCATATCTGTTCCTAAAAACATCCAATTATCTAAATCAGTCTTCAATATGCATTGGAAGGACTGATGCTGAAGCTGAAACTCCAATACTTTGGCCACCTGATGCAAAGAACTGACACATCTGAAAAGACTCTGATGCTAGGAAAGATTGAAGGTAAGAGGAGAAGGGGACAACAGAGGATGAGATTGTTGGGTGGCATCACTGACCCAATGGACATGAGTTTGAGTAAACTCCGGGAGTTGGTGATGGACAGGTAAGCCTGAAGTACTGCAGTCCATGGGGTCACAGAGTCAAACACAGCTGAGTGACAGAACTGAACTGATCTAAAGACCTGTCCCACTAGATTCCCTGGAGCTCAGAGGGCCTCACTCCTTTCTGAACTCCCTCAGGGGGTGTTTCAGGTCAACAGCTATAGGAGCATGGGGTTCAGTCTCCGTAGAGGCAGATGGCAAACACCTTTGTTGTTCAGTCATTGGCAATGCTCTTCAATTCAGTTCAGTTCAGTCACTCAGTCGTGTCCGACTCTTTGCAACCCCATGAATCGCAGCACACCAAGCCTCCCTGTCCATCACCAACTCCAGGAGTTCACGCAGACTCACGTCCATCGAGTCCATGATGCCATCCAGCCATCTCATCCTCC
>SJYC01115357.1:0-11763 GCA_006408675.1 Madoqua kirkii | reverse complement strand
GTGATCACACCATCGTGATTACCTGGGTCATGAAGATCCTTTTTGTACAGTTTTTCTGTGTATTCTTGCCACCTCTTCTTAAAATCTTCTGCTTCTGTTAAGTCCATACCATTTCTATCCTTTATCGAGCCCTTTAAATGATCAGTAAAGCAAGACAAAAATGGATCAAGCTTTCCCACTTTCAGCCAAATAATGCTTGTGGCAGATATCTGGGGATGTCCTAGCTCTGAGCAAATTCATCACCTGGGCAAGAAAGATATCCAGCCACTGTACTCAAAAATCCACATGGCTCTTATGACACCTTTAAAGACAGAACTTCCATGCATCTTTACTTATCTCCTCACTCTGTGCTCTGCTGGCCTGTTTGCCCGCTCAGGCCCTCAGATTTCCATAAGCATGTCTGTCTTTTTTTATTTTTAAGAATTTGGGGGGGAGTGTGCTTGTGAAGCACTGGGATCTTAGTTCCCTAACCAGGGATCGAATCCGACTCTCCCACATGGGAAGCGCAGAGTCTTAACCTCTGGACCACCAGGGAAGTCCCCTGTCTTTTTTTTTTTTAATACAAATTATGTCCTGACACAATAGGTTATTGGAGAAGGAAATGGCAAGCCATTCCAGCATTCTTGCTGGAAAAATACCAAGGACAGAAGAGCCTGGCAGGCTACAGTTCATGAGGTCACAAAGAGTTGGACATGACCGAATCAACTGAGCACAGACGCACAATAGTTTGTGTCTTTCATTTCAGCATGTATCAGTATTAAACCCCATCCCAAGTCTTGGTGACTCTAAAACATCACACTCACCACCTTTTGTCATTAGTTATTTCTCATAATCTGCCCATTTGTATGGAGATCCTGAAACCATAATCCTCAGCCTCCTTGAAACCAATTCTTTCCTCCAAGTCCCCAGACACATCCTGCACCTCCCATTCTCTCTTACTTACTTACTTACTATCCTCCAAAGCAGTTATTTTTATGAATGTTTCTCCCTCTGCTATGATAGTGTTCTAGGCTTCCTTAACAGAGTTTCACAAAAGCAGCAGCTTTATATGACAGAGTGTGTTGGCTCAGGGTTCTGGAGGTGAGAAGCACAGTCAGGAGGTCTGTAAGGCTGGTTCCTTGGCAGGCTATGGAGCAGGGTCTGTCCCGTGCCTCTCTCCTGGCTTCAGGTACTGCCGGCATTCCTTGGCTTGCAGAAGCATCACTTCAGTCTCTGTCTCCATTTTCACATAGCCACCTTCTCCCTCAGTGTCTCTCTGTGTCTACCAATGGCCTTCCTTTAAGGGTATGGACCGTTAGATGCCGGGCTACCCTAACTTCGTATGTGTTATTCGCTTACTCGTGTCCAACTCTTTTGATCCCATAGACTGTAGCCTGCCAGGCTCCTCTCCCTTGGAATCCTTCAGGCAAGAATACTGGAGAGAGCTGCCATTTTCTGCTTCAGGGGATCTTCCTGACTCAGGGATCGAACCCAGGTCTCCAGCATTGCAGGCAGATTCTTTACCATCTGAGCTACCGGGGAAGCTTCTCAGTATGGCCTCCGCTTAACTAAATTCATCTGCAACCATACCATTTCCAAGTAAAGTCACATTCACAGGTACCAGGGTTAAGACTTCCACGTGCCTTTTTGAGGAGATACAATTCAACCTCACAACACAATTGATATCCACTTTGCACCCCTGAGCATCAGTCAGCTACTAGGATATTGCAAAGCATGCAGTCTGACTCTTTGTCACCCCAATGACTGTAACCAGGCTCCTCTGTCCATGGAATTTTCCAGTCAAGAATACTGAAGTGGGTTGCTTTTCCTCCTCCAGGAGATCTTCCCAACCCAGGGATTGACCTGGGTCTCCTGTGTCTCCTGCATTGGCAGGTAGATTCTTTACCACTGCAACATCTGGGGAGACCAAAAGGAAAGAGTCGCTCAGTCAAGCCTGACTCTTTGTGATCACATGGACTGTAGCCTGCTAGGTTCTGCTAGATTCCTTCCATGGAACTGCACTTGGGGACAAATAACCTGCTCTTCATGCTCAGGAATAAAGCCAACCCAAAGAATTCCCTGGCAGTCTCTGGCAGTCCAGTGGTTAGGACTTGGTGCTTTCACTGCATGGCCAAGGTTCAATCCTTGGTTGGGGATCTAAGACCCCACAAGCCACAAGGCATGGCCAAAATAAATAAATAACTTTTCCCCATGCATGTGTTCTCTGTCTGAGCTTTTTCATCTTATGTTTTAACATTTGTCAATACTTTAGAAACTTTTCAGCCATTTCTGTCTCTCTCTTGCACACACACACACGTAATTTGGAATAAGACATAATCTGTCATTGGGGAAAGTGAGTGGCTTATAACAAAAATAACAACATCAGTGGCAATACAAGCCAAGACAATGGACTGATGACCTAGAGTTGCACAGACAAAAAAGAAAGAGAAATAAAAACTTCCTCAGACTAAAACTGAGGGACTAAATTGTCAACAAGTTGACTCTACAAGAAATTATTTCCTGTTAGTGAAAACAAAATAATATAAGTATAAACCATAAATGTTCTCAAATAGATAACTTTTAAAAATACCGTGGACTCCCTGTCTCCCAGGCCAACAAGGATGGCAAGAAGGACAATTAAGGATGAAAACAAGAACTAAACCTGGGTAAAAAGAGTAGCTGAGTTTGCTCAGTGAGCTGCATATGGTGGGCAGCATTTAGGGGTAGACATGTAGGCTTCATTCCACATATTCAAACCTATGGTTTTTCCAGTAGTCATGCACAGATACAAGAATTGAACCATAAAGAAGGCTGAGCACCAAGAAACTGATGCTTTCAAATTGTGGTGCTGGAGAAGACTCTTGAATCCCTTGGACTATAAGAAAATCAAACCAGTCAATTCTAAAGGAAATCAGCTCTGACTATTCACTGCAAGGACTAAAGCTGAGGCTCCAAATTTTTGGCCTCCCGATGTGAAGAGTTGACTCATTGACAAAGATCCTGATGCTGGGAAAGACTGAGGGCAGGAGGAGAAGGAAACACAGAGGATGAGATGATTAAATAGCATCACCCACTCAATTGGCTTCCCTCACAGTTCAGTTGGTAAAGTCTCATACAATGCAGGAGACTTGGGTTCAATTCCTGGATCGGGAAGATCCCCTGGAAAGGAGATAGTCCATGCACTCCAGTATTCTTGGGCTTCCCTTATGGCTCAGCCGGTAAAGAATCTGCCCGCAATGCGGGAGGCCTGAGTTGGGTAGAGGGCCTGGAGAAGGAAAAGGCTACGCACTCCAGTATTCTGGCCTGGAGAATTCCAAGAACTGCATAGGCCATGGGGTCACAAAGAATCGGACACGGCGGAGTGACTTTCACTTTCAGTTTCACTCAATAGACATGAATTTGAGCAAAATAGTGAAAGACAGAGGAGACTGTCACGCTGCAGTCCACGGGCTGCAAAGAGTCAGGCTAGACTTAGTGACAGAATAATAACAAAACGTAGGCTTCCCAGGTGGCCCAATGGTAAAGAAGCTGCCTGCCAAGGCAGGACACTTGGGTTCAATCCCTGCGTCGGGAAGATCCCCTGGAGAAGGAAAGGCAACCTTCTCCAGTATTCTTGCCTAGGAAATCTCATGGAGAGAGGAACCTGGTGGGCCACAGTCCATGGAGTCGCAAAAGAGCTGAACACGACACAGCACATATGTTATCTGCAGCTATCACAACGTAAATAAAAAGCTTGGAAACTCTAAAAAAAAAAAAAAACGATCCTTGTCTCATCTTTAGCTCAGGATGCTTCTGCCATCGTTCAACCCAATCTATACAGCTGACCTGGCCTCTCCCTAATCTGCCACTCCCTCTCAAGAGCAAAATGGGTCTCTGACTGACTCCACTCTGTATAACAAGCTATAGGTTCACTCACCTCACCAAAACCGACTCAAATGCATTCCTTTTTATGGCTGAGTAGTCCTTTGTGACCAGAGAAGGCAATGGCAACCCACTCCAGTACTCTTGCCTGGAAAGTCCAGTGGATGGAGGAGCCTGGTGGGCTGCAGTCCATGGGGTCGCTAAGAGTCGGACACGACTGAGCGACTTCACTTTCACTTTTCATTTTCACGCATTGGAGAAGGAAATGGCAACCCACTCCAGTGTTCTTGCCTGGAGGATCCCAGGGACGGGGGAGCCTGGTGAGCTGCTGTCTATGGGGTCGCACAGAGTCGAACATGACTGCCAGCAGCAGCAGCAGCAGTACTCTGTGACAATCTAGAGGGCTGCTATGGGCTGAAGGGTGAGGGGGGGAGATTCAAGAGCAAGGGGACATGTGTGCACTTAATGGCTGATTCAGGCTGTTGTGTGGCAGAAATTAATACAATACTGTAAAGCAATCACCCTCCAATTAAAAATGAAATTTTAAGAAATGTCTCTCTGGAAACAATGAAAACTTGCTCATGCTCTCAAGCTCTCCATCTTTATGGAGGCCTTTCCCTGATGCCCTGATGATGTTATTCTTCCACACATAAACAGGAGGAATTGACAGCAAGGTACAACAGGTCCTTGGCCATGCCCCGAATACACTCATCATGAAGACAGTCCTGTTCCGTGTGGCCGGACCGGGTGGTAAGACTAGTCATCAAATTATCATGGGTACCAAAACGTTTAAAATGTTTGTCAACTATGTTCCAATATAAAACTTAAAAAAAATTTTTGTTTTACGTTTAAAATGAAAGCTTCAGCAGTGTTCAAGATGGGGGGAAAAAATCTAGCTTGATGTCTGCGTGATGAACGGCATGGTGTCTCTTGCAAAGTCATACATTGAAGCACTAACTTGCCTCCCAGGACTTCAGTATGAGACTGTATTTGGAGAAAGGGCCTTTCAGTTCAGTTCAGTTACTCAGTCATGTCCGACTCTTTGTGATCCCATAAACCGCAGCACGCCAGGCCTACCTGTCTATCACCAACTCCCAGGCTCCACCCAAACCCATGTCCATTGAGTGGATGATGCCATCCAACCTTCTCATCCTCTGTCGTCCCCTTCTCCTCCTGCCTTCAATCTTTCCCAGCATCAGGGTCTTTTCAAATGAGTCAGCTCTTCACATCAGGTGGCCAAAGTATTGGAGTTTCAGCTTCAACATCAGTCCTACCAATGAACACCCAAGACTGACCTCCTTTAGGATGGACTGGTCGGATCTTCGTGCAGTCCAAGGGACTCTCAAGAGTCTTCTGCAACACCACAGTTCAAAAGCATCAGTTTTTTGGTGCTCAGCTTTCTTTATAGTCCAACTCTCACATTCATATATCACTACTGGAAAAACCATAGCTTTGACTAGATGGACCTCTGTAGGCAAAGTAATGTCTTTGCTTTGTAATATGCTGTCCAGGTTGGTCATAGCTTTTCTTCCAAGGAGCAAATGTCTTTTAATCTCATGCCTGCAGTCAAAATCTGCAGTGATTTTGGAGCCCAAGAAAATAAATTTTCTCACTGCTTCCATTGTTTCCTCATCCATTTACCATGAAGTGATGAGAACAGATGCCATGATCTCAATTTTCTGAATGTTGAGTTTTAAGCCAACTTTTTCACTCTCCTTTTTCACTTTCATCAAGAGGCTCTTCAGTTCTTTACTTTCTGCCATAAGGGTGGTGTCATCTACATATCCGAGATTGTTAATACTTTTCCCGGTGATCTTGATTCCAGCTTGTGCTTCATCCAGCCCAGCATTTCTCATGATGTACTCTGCATATAAGTTAAATAAGCAGGGTGACAATATACAGTCTTGACGTACTCCTTTTCTGATTTGGAACCAGCCTGCTGTTCCATGTCCAGTTCTAACTGTTGCTTCCTGATTTGCATACAGATTTCTCAGGAGGCATGTCAGGTGGTCTGGTATTCCTTTCTCTTGAAGAATTTTCCAGTTTGTTGTGATCCACACAAGGCTTTGGAGTAGTCAGTACAACAGAAGTAGATGTTTTTCTGGAACTCTCTTGCTTTTATACTTGAAAAAAAAAATATATATATATATATACACACAATATGTGACATATATATACATGTGTGTGTGTGTGTGTATCATATTTTCTTTATCTGTTCATCCATCAACAGACACTTAGATTATTTCCCTGTCTTGACTATTGCACTGCCACAATGAACAAGGAGGTACAGGTCTTTACTCAAGATACTAATCTCTCTTCTTTTAATATATTAACCCAGAAATGAGATTGCTGGATTATATATGGTAGTTTTATTTTTTCTTTGTAATCACAATGCAATATTCAATTCAGACAACCATTATGTTCACAAAAAGGAAATTTTATATATTGTTTGAAAGTGAAAATGTTAGTCGCTCAATCATGTCCAACTCTTAGAAATTCCATGGACTTTAGCCCACCAGGCACCTCTGTTCATGGAATTCTCCAGGCAAGAATACTGGAATGGGTTGTCATTTCCTTCTCCAGGGGGGATCTTCCTGACCCAGGAGTTGAACCCACATGTCCCCTCTTGCAGGCAGATTCTTTACCCTCTGAGCCACCAGGGAAACCTCAATGCTTCTATTAACCTATAGGTATTCTTTTAATATTTCTCTTTTGTTTTACTTCATGAGATTGTATATTACATGTATTTATATTAAATAATATGAAACAAACTGGAATTGGTTGCCTAATCACCTCTTATCTTCTATATTAAAAAGAATACTAAGCTCAGGGCTAAGACTGTATTTGTTATCCATATAACAAAGTTTCTTCTAACTCTTAATTAAACTCAGATTCTTTTTCTCTCTATTTTTAATTTTTTGAGACATCTTCCTACTGTTTTCCAGAGGGACTGTACCAATTTACATTCCCACCAACAGTGCAGCGGGCTCCCTTTTCGCCACATCCTTGCCAGCTCTTGTTTTCTCTTGTCTTTTTGATAATGGCCATTGTAACAAGTGTGAGATGATAGCTCATTATGATTTTTATTTGTATGTCCCGACTAATCATGGTGAGTACCTTTCCATATACTTGTTGGCCATTTGTATGTCTTCTTTGAAGAAATGTTTATCCATATTCTTCATCCATGTTTTAACCAGGTTATGTGCTTTCTGCTGCTGAGTTGTTTGTGTGCATGCTCAGCCATTCAGTCATGTCTGACTCTTTGCATCCCTTTAGAGTAGCCTACCAGGCTCCTCCATCCATGGGATTTTCTTGGCAAGAATACTGGAGTGGGTTGCCATTTCCTACTCCAGGCGATCTTCCCAACCGAGGGATCAAACTGAGTCTCCTGTGTCTCCTGCAATGCAGGTGGATTCTTTATCCACTCAGCCATCAGGGAGGTTGTTTGAGTTCCTCATATATTGTGTGGCTTAACCCCTTATCAGATTCATGCACTTGCCTTTCTCCTTCATCTGTCAAAATCCAAACATCTTTCAAAGGTTGGCCAAAATTCTACCTCCATGATGAAAACTTCCACTAAGCATCATTTGTGCCTCCTCTGTCACATCCCAGTGACCTGGAAACAGAACCTGAATCCCTCTCAACTTGCCTTCTCCCTGTCACTAAGCACAGAGCCACACACACACACACAAATTCTTTTTGCAGTGAAGCAAAGTGAACATAAAGCTACAGCTTGGCACCGAGGTGGGGGAGGGCCACGACTTTGCCTCTTTAGGAAAGAGTTTTATGTATGAACATTTGGCAAAATACAAAACAGGAAAACTTTACAACTTGAATTTCAAATCCAACTGTATTCATAGAAATGAGATCCTACCCTCCAAGAAACACATACCCCTAAGGCACGAAAAGGAAGAAAAAACCTCACCCTCCAGTACCTCTTGAAGGAAAAGAGGGGTTAATGGGTTCTAGAGGGGAACCATGGTGGGGATGACCTGGGGGTGCGGGGAGCCCACAGGCTCACGGTGCTGAGGTCCTAAGGCTGAAATGGCTTTGGGTGGTAATGCAGTGAAAAATGGCACAAACTGTTAAGTGTTGTCAGAGGCAAGTTTCAGGAGTCTATGCACCACCCACAACACACTCCAGGGCACTGGGGAACCAGACATGAGGCAGTTAAGCGCCTGCATTATGGATGAAGAGATAAACCCCACGACCACGTGGTCTGCCTTCAAATCGCAGCCCCAGTGTTTGCTGACAGGTGATTGGGACAAGTTACTTAACCTATCTGAACCACAGTTTGCCTTTACTCGAAACACAATCATGTAGTGTTAAGTGTTAGTGGCTCAGTCATGCCTGACTCTGCAACCACATGGACGGTAGCCCACCAGGCTCCTCTGTCCACGGGACTTCATAGGCAAGAGTGGATGGCCATTCCCTTCTCCAGGGGAGCTTCCTGACCCAGCGATCAAACCCGGAGGTTTGCATTGCAGGAAGGCTCTTTACCAGTAGCGCCTGCTAGCACATCCGTGTGATATTCTAGAAAGCATTATTTTGGTAACCTACTTATTTACAAAGCTGCTGTCTGCTTCCCAGTAGAGCTCTTTTTGTAGTTTGATTTCTGTGGGTGCCTGCTCTGGGTCTTCTTTGCTGCACAGGCTTCCTCTCGTTGCATCGCGCAGGGGCTCCTTCTAGCTGCGGCGTCCAGCTCTCGTTGCAGTGGCGTCTTTTGCTGCAGAGCGTGGGCTCTAGGGCCCACGGCTTCAGCAGCTGTGGCACAGGCTTACTTGCCCCTTAGTTGCGGCATGTGGAGTCTTCCCTGACCAGGAACGGACCCTGTGTCCCCTTATTGGCAAGCGGATTCTTAACCACTGGAGTACCAGGGAAGGCCCCAATTAGATCTTAATCTACAAGGAGAGGCCTGAGTTATCCTCCCTCTAAGTGCTTAATGAATAAACTAGTGAGTGAATCGGTGAAAAGGCAACCACCACGTTCATCCGACCCATCATTCATATCTCAGCACATATTTGTAGGACACAGTGCCTTATCTAAACATGAGGCATGAAGAAATAGTGACAGAGGGAAAAAGTAGAGTGATTCGTCCATCCAGGAATGTGAGTGAGGAGCGGGCTGGCTCCAGGCCAAGGCTTGTTGATCCAGCCTCACGGAACGTTCAAAGTGAATATATGCTCAACCCCGCTCTGGACCATGCCCTGCGCTTCCCAGGCCCATCCACGAGGGGGAGCTGTCTTTGATCCTTGACTCATCCCTCTTTGATCATCTCAATGCATCTGCAGGAAAGCAAGACGCACGGTAAGGAGGGCGCAGGGGACCTGACGCCCACCGACAGAGCGCCCGCAGCTCGCTTGAAGCTGATCTACTGCAACACCGGATTTCCTCAGAGATGACTGTCGTGGCGAGAATTAACGTGTCCCCAGGACAAGGACCTCTGGGTTCAGTTCTCCTCCTGCAAGCTGCAGTTTTGTTGGTTCCGGGACGGTGGGGGGCGGGGGGTGTTGAGGTGCGGGGGCGGAGCGCGTTGATAGCAATATCATAATCAGGACTCGTCGGCTGTGACTTACCGTTCGTTCATTTCTTAATCAGTCATCACATTTTGTTCAAGCTTGCTGCTGCTGCTGCTAAGTCACTTCAGTCGCTTAGTGCTGACCTATTGCGTTTAACATCACATTCTGCAGCAAAAAAAAAAGGACTGCTGCGTCTACTGAGGGGAAACCAGCCAGCTCTTGTTGCTGCTGCTGCAGCAAGTTGAAAAAACGGATACGTTAAGGATCTTCCCACTTATTATCTAGCTGTTTTGCTTTCCCTTCCTCTACCCTCTTTCCTGCCCTGGTGCCAAGACAATATGAGTTACTTAAAGCAGCCCTTGGTCTAGACTATCATCCAGCTGCCCCCAACCCTACACACACACTCCACACACAGATCAGCCAACAGAGCACCGGGTGACCTTGAGCCAGTCACGTCCCTCTGAGCCTCCTTCTCATCAACCATAAAACAAGAAAACTGGGTTAGATGATCCCTTTCTGTTCTGAAATTGCCCAATTCTGGTTTTCCCATGATTCTCTAATGATTCAAAGTCATCGGTTGACTAAGATCGAAGACACTTTAGAAATAATCTGTCCAGCATCTCCATATTTCATTTTCAAACCCTTTCATCACTCTTGCTCCACGTACATGCCAGGTGCCCTATATGGGCTCACCTATTTTTAGGTTACCTTTTTAATCAAAATGTATTGCAAAGGACACGTTTTACTTCTGTAAACAGAAGATCATAATCATTTGCCATGAACAGAATATAACTAAGAAGGCAACCTAAAAATATTCTAGCTGCCTGCTGTGTCCCCACAAGGGCCTCAGTCTGCTGTTTGCTCCTCTCTTTTGAAATGGCAACACAGCAAGTGTTAAAACATGGGAAAGAGGGGACTTCCCTGGTTTCCAGTGGTTAAGACTCCACGGGTCCACTGTAGGGGGCACAAGTTCAATCCCTGCTCAGGGAACTAAGATCCATGCAACAGCAGCGTGGCCGAAAAAAATAAACCATGCAGAAGTCATGCTTACCCCCAAGGAGGCCTTCTCCTTATCCTACTTAGCACTGCTCACTAGTCTCCAGGAGAGCTGGTGTTACTCAAACAGGGGATGGACGCCACCCCAGACTATTCCAAAGACTTTCACTGTGGGTAAACTGTGCTTCACCACTGTCCTTTGTTTGCTATTGTAATTAGTCCATCCAATGCTGACTCAATCAACAGATGTGAGTTTGAGCAAACTCTGGGAGATAGTGAAGGACAGAGAGGCCCGGCTTGCTGCAGTCCACGGGGCCGCAGAGGTGGACACGACTGCGTGACTGAACAGAAACAACTGCTCCAAACTGTCCGTTTCTGCATCTTCACCATCATCTTCATCTGCGGGCATTTGCCAGGAAGTTGGGGTGAGAAAGCAGGAGCACTTACAAACTGTGTTAACCAAGTTCGTGTGCCCGACTCACAGTGAGACCAAACAAACTGCAACATTAGAGTTCAGAGCTGAGAATGCTTATTGCAGGGCCGAGCAAGGAGACGGGGTGACTCAGGCCCAAGGAGAGGGGGTGACTCAGGCCCGAGAAAGCCTCGAGCTCCCTGCAGGCGTTTAGCAAAGCATTTCTAAGAGCCAGGTGAGGGAAGAGGGTCCCAGAGTAGGTGATCAGACCTCGCACAGTTCTCTGATTGACAGCTGGTGAGGGAACAGGTGGCGTCACAGGGGTTAACTTTACCAGTCCTCAGGCTCCAGGAGCCACAGGGCTTGACCTGTGCTCAAGGTCATCAAGTAGTTAACCTCTTCCTGTTGTCACACCTGCAAAACAACTTAGGAAATTTGCATCGAAACTATTATCTAGGTGGTTAGAAGAGAAGTTAAATCGAGGGACATGGGGGGAAGGCCTGTCCTGGGAAGGCCCCAAAGGGTCCTGCTACCCTGGTTTTGGTTACACACACACACACACACACACACACTGTTCCAAAACAATCTGGAAACTGTGCAGTTAACCCCACCCCCACTGTAAGGGGCGCAGGTACAGTCCCTGGTCAGAGAACTAAAACCCCCACATGCCACAGCAGTATGCCAAAACAACAACAAAATAATAATAATAAACCTGCAAAAGCCACGCTTAACCCCATGGAGACCTTCTCCTTGTCCCACTAGGCATGGGCAAGGGCCACCAGTCTCCAGGGGAGCTGGTGTTACTCAACACAAGACTTTCCCAAGTCCACAGCATCACACAGCTCAAGGAATCTCTGGCCTTGGGCCATCCAATGTTGCTGCCTTTGCTGAAGGAACCTCTGCCCGGGTACAACAAAGACCAGCATCCGCTGAACACAGGGGAGCTCCTGAGAGTTCCCCTTCTCCCTTTTGTCTCCTTCCAGACACTGTGTGGAA